>SZWC01009491.1:0-21052 GCA_023375785.1 Penium margaritaceum
CACAACACAACACAACACAACACAACACAACACAACACAACACAACACAACACAACACAACACAACACAACACAACACAACACAACACAACACAACACAACACAACACAACACAACAACACAACACATCACAACGCAATGCAATGCAATGAGACACGGCAGGACGCGACGCGACACAATGCAATGCAACGCACCGCATCGTTACACAACAAACCGCAACACAACGCAACGCAGTGCAGCGCAACGCGACGACTCGATGCAACACAACGCAGTGCAGCGCAACACAACGCAACGCAACGCAACGCAATGCAACGCAACTCAATGCAGCGCCTTGCAACCCAATGCAATGCAACGCAATGCGACGCCACACAACGCAATGCAACGCAACGTAACGCAACGCAACTCAGCACAATGCAGCGCAACTCAGCGCAACTCAGCACAACGCAGCGCAACGCAACGCAACGCAACGCAACGCAACGCAACACAATGCAACGCAACGCAACGCAACGCAACGCAACGCAACGCAATGCAACGCAACGCAACGCAACGCAACGCAACGCAACGCAATGCAACGCAACGCAACGCAACGCAACGCAACGCAACGCAACGCAACGCAACGCAGCGCAACGCAACACATCGCAATGCAACGCAACGAAGCACAATGCGACCTAATGCAAGGCCGCGCACCGCATCGTCATGCCTGCTGCCTGCTGCCTGCTGCCTCCTGCTGCCTGCTGTCTACTGCTGCCAGAATCGGGTTTAAGGAGGCAGTATCTCCAACAGCTTCCTGTGGCAACCAGGGAAGCTTTGGGCCTGTTCGAGTCTGGACTCTCAGGTTGGCACACCATTGGTGGATCTGCATTGGAACGGCTGAGGCCCATCTGCCAAGCCAGCCCAGACAGGCTGTGGGGACAGTCGATCTGATGAAGGCTTAGCCACCCATCGCTGCGAGGCCCAGTGGCACTCGCATTCACTAGCAGCAACTCTCAACTCCGTTGTAAGGCTGTGCCATGTCATGCTAGGCGTGTGCCGGTCTCATCTGATGAGCACGTGAACAATGAAGCGAGCCATGGCATGCGCACATGCTGTATCGCCTGGTGTCCGGCCATACATGAGGCACGAACGGGGGAAAGTGAGGTGCATCGTGTGTGCGGCCCACCAGCCAGCCGTACACGTGGATTTGGCTTGATCAGTCTTCTCCAAGGTGGTACGGAAGCAGCGAATGGAGTCAGCAAAGGGAAACGTGAGCAGGCGAGCAAGAGTGGGGAGAGAAAGAGCAAAAGAGCGAGAGGGAGGGTCAAAGCGTCTGGAAAGATCCCACGCTCCTACTTGACTCCTTCGATCAATGCCATCAGCCAGGCAGCCGGATCCATCCCGGCTCGTCCCGCCATCGGGGGAGCTTGCTGAATGAACGGCTGATATTCACTTCCAGATGGCTTAGATACACTTCAACGTGGCCTAGACCTACTTTTCCGGCCTAGATCTCATTTGCTTTGCCTATATCTACTTTGCTTTGGCCTAGATCTACTTTGCTTTGGCCTAGATCTATTTTGCTTTGGCCCAAATCTACCTCGAGTTGGCCCAATATCACTTTAACTTGGCATGGATCCGCCTCAGGGAACCCACGGTCGCCTCAGCACGGCTTACATTTACTTTATTCGCCTAGATTCGCTGCGTTCGGCCCTGGACTATCCGCCACCATGAAGGAGAGTCTGCTCCACCACTCCTCGGCCCGCTCGGCTGGCTGTGCGCACGCAGCCATCATGGCAATGCGGACGTCGATCGCTGCCGGTCAGACGGACAGCGAATGGAGCGAGCGGGTCAGTTTTGCCGCATTCCGCCCTAAAGCCCCTTCGCGGACTCCGGGAGTCCGCCAGATTATCGCGGGCTTCGGACCTGCCGTCTTGGGTCACCCGTGGCGATTACTCCGGACAACGCCTCGCAGTGCGGAGTAGCGGGTGACCCATTCCTTGACATTGCCAGCCTGCTTGAACACAAGCACGAAAGCCCCCGATCCACCCTCCTTCCCCCGGATACTCTCAGGTCTGGGGCTCACACAGCCGACTCACGTCGTGCACGGCGGACAGCCTTTCCGTACGGCTACCGCTGCTGCTGCTGCAGGCGCTGGCCAGCTCTTCCACGCTGCTCACCACCACCACGCTCCCAGTGCCGCTGCTGCTGCTGCTCACGGTGCCCCGCCGCCGGCGCCGCCATGGGATCCAGCTCCAGCCCGCTGCCGCTGCGGCTGCTGCTGCCGCGGAGCCCAACAGGACGAGCCCAACGACCAGTCTCAGCTGCGCCCGGTGTAGGCGAGCGGCGGGAACGACAGCGGTGCTGCTGCCGGGAGGAGCCATTGTCGCGAGGGAAATGAGCCGACTACCAACCTCGCAAGGCCCGCACGCGCTCTATAGGGAGTTCCGACACTCGATACTTCTCATTGGGTTTTTTGGGTTACATTGTAACCTATTATAATC
Source organism: Penium margaritaceum (assembly GCA_023375785.1). Taxonomy (NCBI): domain Eukaryota; kingdom Viridiplantae; phylum Streptophyta; class Zygnematophyceae; order Desmidiales; family Peniaceae; genus Penium; species Penium margaritaceum. The sequence continues at coordinate 2,474 of SZWC01009491.1, forward strand.
GGTTCGTGGCCAAAAGATGCTGCAAGAAAATCGTGTTTGGTGGATCGGTCATTTTTCTGACGGGTCCACCAATGACGAAGCGAAGATTCTGGCGGGTGTCAGAATCGGACAGCTGTACTGCAAATCCCAAGGTTACTCCTTTCACGCCGAACCGGACATCACGGAATCCGCCAAGCGACGCCAATCAGGAAGACACAGACATTACACTTGGGTCCAATCGCTACGGGCAGTAGGGATTGGACCCAACCGTACTAGACTAGCCAAAGAACTGATCCGGGCTCCAAAGGACATCAATATGTGATTTTGGTCATTCCATGGGAAGCAAATTCTTTGAAATCCTAAACATGGAAATTATCTTTACTTCCACTGTTATACATGAAAATTTGAACATAAAATCCCACATTTACCACGTGAAAACCATATATGATTGGCCAACATTGCTAGGGAACGTCACTATAAACCTCCATAATTGGCCAACCTCCTGGAATTTCTTCCTTACGTGGTCCAAAATAAATAAATTTGATCATAATTTCCCGCAAGATAAAAATTTGTGTTCTTTTCCCCCTTGGTCGTGACCGATGGCATCGGGAGGGTCTCTTAGACGCCAAAAGAAGGACGGAACAGGGACAGCCGACGACAACAGGCAGGAACCCCTGCAAGTGTGCCAAAAAACGGCGTCCTTGGGCCCGGCCCCGGACCCGCCACAAGATCCTAGAGCAATCTCAGCACGAGATTGCTCTGGAGCTGTTCGGCCGGATGACACCATCCCAGGTGGACAACCGCATCACGAACAGGGGAATCCATAACTTCTCCTCCCGCCCTCTGACCCAAAACGAGCTGTCCCTCCTCGGTCTCGGTCTTAACTTCGTTTTTAGACCTAAACTCTGCCTTTTCTCTGACATCCTCCCCTGCTTGGAAGACCTCTTCAGAAGGATCAGACTTGTCTGGCTGTTTCGAGAGAATGACAGCCACGACATCCCCAAGTTCCACGTCCCAAACCCATCCTGGATGCCACCGTCGGCTCCAAGAGCACTCGAGGACGAAATGGACAGATTTGTGGTAGAAATTACAAACATGTGCAATGCTACCCCACCCCCAAAGAGACGTTCCCTACCCAAGCACTTACGGACTACTCTTCAAACTCTCGCAGACGACAGCTCCATCGTCATCAAAGCAGCAGATAAGAACCTGGGCATAACAGTTCTGGACCGTAGCAACTACATCAACAATTGTCTCAACCATCTCACAGACGAGACCACTCACCGCATAACAGATTGCAACATTGAACACGTTGTGGATAACCTGCTGGCCATCAAGGAGATGTTCAAGACCTTTGGAGTTGTCCCCTCCTCCCTCTGGGATTTCTTTCTTAAAAAACCAGAGGACCGATGGAAACCGGCTGCCTTCTACACCATCCTCAAAGTCCACAAGTCCCCACCGGTTGGTAGGCCCATTGCAGCATCCACGCAATGGATCACCACCAATGCCTCAAAGTGGTTGGACTCGGAACTCCAACCCACCGTCAGACAGCAGCCGACATTCCTCAAGGACAGCCTCAGCCTCCTCTTGGAACTGGACGAACTGCAGTTGCCCCAAGATGTAATTTTGGCAACTTACGACGTGTAATCACTGTACCCTAGCATCCCCATCATCTGAGCTCTCAGCTACATTGAAGAAATTCTGCTGAGAGCTCGACATCCGCGCACCCCAGTCGTCCTTCAGCTCCTTTCATGGGTAATGCGGAATTCTGTTGTGGAATTCATGGATGTTACCTACAAACAGGTGAAGGGGACTGCCATGGGGACCCCAGTCGCCCCTGTGTTTGCTGCGTAGGGTGCACACAGCTGCTGCTGCACCAGCAAATGGAGAGCACCAGCGCACCGGGAGATCGTCTGCTGCAGCAGGTGCTGCGACAAGGGCGGCGGCGAGGACGACGGAAGATGTGACTGACTCGCGCACTGCTGCTGGGTCCAACGCACAGAAGGAGGCAGCGGCGGCGGCAGCACGGCCGAGGTCAGCCTCCACCCCTCGCATCCGCTTTGGCCGTGGCAGCTCGCCCATTGCTACTACAGCTGTTGCTCGTGGTGTTGTTGCTTCTGCTACAGATGCGGCCGGTGCTGGCCGCGCTGCGGGCGGTGTCGGCGGTCGAGGCGTGGTGGAGGGCAAGGCACGGGGAACTGCTCCTGCATCCCCTCGTTTTGTTGCTGCCGCCGCCGCCGCCGCCGCTGCTGCTGCTGCTACTGGTGCCACTGCTAGTGCTGCTGGAAGGGGCGAGTACAACGGCGAGCATCGCTCCAGTGCGGCGAATGCGGAAGTGATGAAGAAGAAGGGAGAAGTAGAGGGCAGCGGGCAACAAGGTACACACGATGGTGATCCTGGAAGCAAGGTCAAGGGAGGCAGTAGGTTCTATGATGCTGGAAGCCCAGGGAGGGTGGAGCGTGTGGGGAGCGGGAGGTTGGACTGCGATGATCCTGTGCTGGAGGAGATCGCTGCCGATGAAGACGAGCTGATGGGGAGCAGCCCTTTCAGGGGAGCGGCCAGTCCAGCACGTGGGGGAGGAGGTAGTAGAGGAGGAGGAGGAGGGAGAAGAAGAAGCCCGGCGCACTCTCCTGGCCGGTTCAACGAGGGAGCTAGAGAGAAGCTGGAGTCAGGTGCGGAGGAGGGAGGAGGGGAGAGCAACAGCAGCGTGGATGAGGAGTTTGAGGAGCTTGAGACAAAGGAGGGGTGGATGCTCAGGCCTGTGAGTAAAGGAGGTGCAGGTGACGCTGGTAGGGAGATTAGGACGATGATACCGTCTGCTGCTGCCGCCTCAGCAAGTCGTGCAGCAGCTTCTCCTGCGCCTGCCGCTGTTGCTGTTGCTGCTGCTGCTGCTGGTGTTGGTGGTGGTGGTGGTGGTTCCAAGACTGTACAAGCTGAAGCAAGGAATAGGTCAAAAGCAGAACCGAGTAATGGAATAGGAGGAGGAGGAGGAGGAGTAGGAGGAGGAGGAGGAGTAGGAAGAGGAGGAGGAGGAGGAGGAGGAGGAGGAGTAGCGCCAGCACCATCAGGGGGAGCAGCAGCACCGCCAGTAGCACCAGGAGGAGGAGGATCAGCACTAGCACCTACGCCAGCACTAGCCCCAACGTCATCTGCAGCACCAGCAAAAGTCCCAACGATGACAGCCGCAACAGCATCAGTGCCAACACCAAGACCTGAACAGACAACAAATGTGAGGGTAGGAGTAGCAACAGCACAAGCAGCCACAGCAGCAGGTCATGACAGGGACGGCACAGGAGTAGTTGGGGGTGTGGATGGCGCAGCAGGAGGAGCACGTGCTGTGGCAGACAGCGGCAAAGAGCCAGAGGCTGAGCAGGCGAAGGTGGAGATGAAACATTGGGGCCTCAGGGGGAAGCAGCAGCAGCAGCAGCAGCAGCACCACCACCACCACCACCACCACCACTACCACGACAATGGCGGTGTCAACGACGAAGACGGGCACGGGTGGCTCGTGGGCCTCCTCGCAGGTCAGTGACAGTTTGGCTTTTGCGAACACCGATGTTGCAGCAATCTGAGCAATTTCTATCCCCTCTGCACTACGGAGCCATGTCCTCGCCAGTCTCCTTCCCCCCCCCACCCCACCCCTGCACACTTTCTCGGACGCCTCGTCATCCCAAGCTCGTAGATTGTCCACACCCCCTATGGAGATGCTGGTCTTGCCTTTTCCCATCCCTCTTCATCGTTTTGTCCCGCACAGATTTTTTTTAAAGAAAAAATTCCTTATAGCACATGGTGGGGAGGATGCCAATGTCCTCCGCGCCACGGCATACAAGATCTGCTACATGCCACATCCACAGAACCAGCAGTTTCTGTGTGGAGATGATGGTCTTGTTTTTTCCCGTCCCTCTTCATCATTTTGTCCCGTGCAATTGTGTGTTGAGATGATGGCCTTGTTTTCTTGCCTTCACGGTCTCCCTCTCCCGCCTGCACGTTTTGACTGTGGCAGAGGCTGCGAAAGCGGTTTCAGGAGGGCCAGGCAGGCACAGAGGCGGCAGCAGCAGCAGCCGGCCGAAAGCCGATGTCACGTCTGCTGCTGCAGCTGTCACTGCTATTGCCGATCCTGAGGCTCAGACTCAGTCTCAGCCTCAGCCTGATTTGCATTATAGCGGTGCGGCCCATGTGGCTGTGGACGACGACGGCGGCGATTGGCGGAGTAGGGGAAGCGACTTGCTCCGGCCTGGGCAAGGTGGGGCAGGTTTTGATCCACACAGAGGCGCTAGAGAGCCGGATCCGCTGTCGGAGCGTACTGCGACGGCAGCGGTGGGACCGCTGGCACCGTCAGCAGCAGCAGCAGCAGCAGCAGCTGCTGCTGCTGCTCCTGCTGCTGCTGCTGCGTCTAGGAACGTGGCAGACAACAGCAGAGCCGGATCGCCTCTGTGGTGGGAGTAGTCGGCGGTTCGCGCGAAGTCGGAGGAAGGGAAGTGGGAGCAGGAGGAGGATGCAGCAAGCGACGGCAGCAGCACGGCAGGGACGCTGCCGAGAGAGAAGCGAAGGGGAGGGAGCGGAGCGGATGGCGGCCGCGGGCCCGCCATGGATGCCGATGGCGGTTTTGCCAGTGGTGGTGGTGGTGGTGGTGGTGGTGGTGGTGGTGGTGGTGGTGGTGGTGGTGGTGGTGGATGGAGCGGAGGTGGGGGAGGGAATGGCGACGGCAGAAGTAGAGGCCACAGAAGCGGGGGCGACAGTGCCGCGTGGGGGAGCGCTCCGGGGGGCTGGCCTGGCAGCAGCAACGCCGTCGGCAAGAGCCAGAGCAACCCTTCAGGCGAGAGCGCATCTGGTGGGGGTGAAGCCGGCGGCATCGGGAACCGCGCAGTGTCAGAGTCCGACGTGGGCGGCTCCGTGGAGGACCAGTACTCAGCTATGAAGAAGAGGGTGAATTCCCTGTGGAGGCGCGTATCTTTTGAGAACTTCATCAGCCGCATAGTTAAAAAAGATCCGGGACCTCTTCTTCTCTCGGCTATGAGCACGCGGCTACCCACACAACTTTCTGCTCCCCCTCTTCCTCCAGGTCAAACACACGCAACAGCCAGAAAAAATCAAAGCCGCCAAGCTGCGACTCACCTCTAGACCGAAGTCTCTCGGGCACAGACCCCTCGTGCTGAAAGCCTCAATCATCCCACGAACAGAGGGCCTACACTTGAGGTTTTTTCTAAAACGCTTTGCAAAGCGTTTAGAAAAATATAATCCTACTGTGTTCCCACCCCGAGCTATTTCCGCCTGTCGCCTACCTCGCAAGCTGCGATCTTTTCTAGTTTGGTCCAGGCTCAAGACCCGGCCGAGCATCAAGAAAAATCCGCAGCCTCGGAACCTCCTACGTGAAGCAATTGTATTGTCTTGTCGCAACGCAGGGGCTGATCTGGCGACCTTGGCACCGTCCGAGGAACCTGGAAGTCATCCCTAGGTTCTGCCCATTCTCACCTACCTGTGATGTGTGGCTATATGAGTAGTGTCATGTTGTTCAGTTTGAGTAGAGCACTGACGAAGGCCCACCCTGGCCGAAACCGGTATGCTCAAGTGACTGTTCATTTCGACCTTCTCGCTGCATCATAAATCCCCCCCCCACCCCCCCTCTCTCTCGCTCCGAATTTTTGTTCTCTCAATCTGTCCATTGTCTTTTGCTACTCTGAGATGCCTACTCCCGCAATTAGGGTCTCTTAGACACCAAAACAAGCCCGGGGATTGAAACTGCCCCCCGCAAAAAGATTTACAATTTGTATAGGCCAGTGTGCTTCCACCAGCGGTGGAATCTTTGTGTGATGAAGATTTGTATGTTTACTCTACCTTCTTCTGCAATGCACAGGAAGGGGGTGTGCTTAACCTCGGTGAGGAATTGATTCTGGAGATTTTTTGTACTTCGCATTTGGGTGAATTTGCCGAGATTCCCGCACAATGAAAGGTCATACTCCCCCCCCCCGCCCCAAACCAAATCGATGAACATTTCCTTTCCCCAACCAGTGTAATGCTAAGCCTCATTGTGTGCTATGCTAAACAAAGCGTAGACGGTGAACATGTATGAGTTGCGAGGCAGAACACCATTTGAGAATTTGTGAAATTGAGAAATATATGATAAGCGGTAGGTGCACTTCGATGAAAAGTGTCGAAATAACCGAACACATACATACAAGTTTCAAATCACAAACGAGACATAATCAGGTTCGTTGGGTCGATCGTCAAGCGATGCATGTGGAGTCGCGTTGTGAGTGGTTGAATCAAGAACCTGCATCGGGGAATCGGGGGGCTTCAAAGATCGATGGCAAATGCGAGATGCATCTCTATAAATCTTGATACATCTCGATGCGCCGATAAGTCAACCAAAAGGTATTCACACTTCCGTCAATGATTCTTGAAAGTGATCAAAGTTGTCAAAAGGTACCAGAAGGATCGCCGGAGGGCGGAGGAGTTGGCCAAATTGTCCTCGACCGTCAGAGTGCAAATTGAGGTCTTGATGCGCGGTAGGCTATTTGTGTAATGACAAAAATGCCCACTCATACAGATTAGGGACTCGTGTACATGTGGCACGTAACACTTTCCCCCCTTTTAGCCGCGACGTCCCGGCGCGAGTAAAGATTATTGTGTGTGTCGTACACGACTTACGGTGACCCCTCGGCTCATGTCCATCCACGTGCAGATCCCTGAGACTGGCGACGGTCATAGAAGACTGGAGGCCGGCGGAGACGGGCGTCCAGAAGACTCTTGTACTTTTTAGATTCATGCTATGAGATAGCACATAGGCATGCAACATATCATGATGTAGATCTCGTTGATGCGGCCGTTCTGGTTCAAACGGCTCGTCGTTTTGACATGTTTGCAGGGAGTTATGGCCAAAACTGTGTTTTTGCCACTGTTTTTTCCTGCTAGAAAATAGCGCCCTTGTGCGCCGCGTGTGTGCATCCACTAGGTCCGTGACACTATTTAGGTTGTCCAGGCCTCAGTTGTCATCTCTCTCTGCACAGTTTAGTATTTAAAGCTTCTGACACTTGTACATGTGTCCCTAGCCAACCCCTTGTTGTTTTCACTTTCACCTGTGTGTTCTAGTGAGCTAACTGGCTGGCTTGTACTGCCACGCCAGCGACAGCAGTGCTAGGAAGTTGTCTTTCATGGTATCAAAGCCGCGTAGCAGAGGAGCAGCAACCGCAGCAGCAGTGAGCAACCGCAGCCGTTGCCTTGAGTAGCAACAGCAACAGCGCCCCCTGTCTTGGCGAGAGGTCTTGGGAGGACCCACCACCGTTCCGACCGTTTTCGTCAACAAATCCGCGACATTTCCGTGGCAATTCTGTGATAGCAACCGCCGCTCCGCGAAAACTCCGCGGTGTTCCGTGGTGACGAGGTCTCCGTAGCGGACGCGGCAACTCCGCGACCACAACGGAGCCCGCCGACAGTGCCGCGGATCTACCGTGGCCGCACGCGGCGTTCCAAATTTGTCATCCCGCGGTGACGGTGCCGTGACAAATCCACGGTGTTCTACGGATTTGCGATGTTCCGCCGCAACAGCTCCACAGCGGTTCTGGAACACGCCGGCTGTGCTGCCCAGTCACGAGTCCGCGGCAATTCTGCGGCGGTTCCGCGGATTTCCAGTCGCGGCAGCCCTGCGGTGGTCGCGGAACGCACTGACAGAGATACCCCGGCAGTTTGCGGTACCCCGCCGTGTTTCGCAACGGTGCGACCGTGTCCAGCTGTAATTGATCCGCGGCAGTCCACGGACACTCCGCGATGAGGTATACCCCGGAGGTGTTCCGCGGAAGTGTTCCGCGGAGGTGTTACGCAGAGGTGAGGTTCCACGGTGAGGTGTTCCACAACAACAACAAAAAAAGGGGGGGGACTGGCCGTCATGCCGAAGCTCACCCCCTCCAGCGCTGCCACCGATGCAACTACCGAGGGCTTCTCCTTCAGCGACCAACACCGGCCACCGCCATCGTCACCATAGCGGCAGCAACAGCAGCAGCAACTGCTTCAGTAGCCGCAGCCGCAGCAGCAGCAGTAGCAGCAGAAGCAGGAGCAGCGACAACAGTAGCAGCCGCAACAGCAGCAACAACAGCGGCCGCCGAGCCCGACAACATTGGCGCGGCAGGTGCACGCGCTGGCTGACCTAGAGGCGGAGAGCCGCAATAGTCTGACAAGGCAGGTCGCTGAGCTACATAACCTGATCAGTGGCTTACTGCCTGAGCAGCAGCAGTCCTAGTAGTAATAGCAGCATCCGTCCGCCAACCCAAGCAAGGACCACCTCGCTCACGACGGTAATGCTGATGAGGTCGTGGAGAGCCTCTCCGAATCTAGCAAGGAGCACGAGGAAAGGCTACGAGCACGCCTCATCCGCCTGGAGGCGTGCCGCAGAGCGCATGAGGCCAATGCCGCCCTCCAGGGCACGAGCTCCAGCACCGACGCCGGCCCGAGCTCATCCCGCCGCCCTCTGAGCTTTGAGGAGCTGGCTTTGCGGGCCCGCCTGGATAAGGGGGTTTCCTCCTCTATGCCCGGCCCCGCAGCGGCTTCGACGGTCGCTTTGCCAACGGTCAAGCCACCCGAATGGTTTGAGTCGGACCCGCCCGTCTTCCGGACTGGGAACGACTCCAAGTCTTGGGAGCCGTGCTTCCGCATGTGGGCCATGAGCGAGGGAGTCCTCACCTACTACCTCACTTCATACCAGGCGTCTGACCCCGCCCAGAAATAGATGGCTGTCCGCGCCACTTCTGGCCTGATGAAAGCCGCCCCGCACTTCACCAACCGGACTTCAGTCGGTTCCTTGACGATCTGCTGACCGGCTCGGGTGCCGACCCTTGCATGGCGTGGGCACTGGCTGTCACTCTTTTTGAGGACACCACCTTGGCCTTGACATCCCAGCGCCTTGCCGACTTCAACTCCCTCTGCCAAACTACTCAGGAGTCTGCAGCTGACTACTGGCGCTGGGTGATCCAGCTGCACGAGGAGCTGGGAGACGATGCCCCCGCGTAGTACTCTGCCCTCCACATCATCCTCTACGGCATCCACCCCGACTACGCGCGCCTCTTCAGCAACTTCAACAAGAACCTGCTGCGTGACATAGGGAGCAACGGGACACAGCTGCGCTGGGCCACCCTCCACTTCCTGGAGGTCGCCGGCATGGACGCAATAAATTGCGCTCGCCGTAGTATCGCTTCAGCTATAGTTGCAGCCGTGTCCTCCTCCCCGCCGTCTACAGCAACAATGGCACCAGCTCAGGGGAAGAAGGGCCACAAATCATCAGCCGGTGGTTCCAGCGGTAGGACTCGCAACGTCACCAGCACAAGCACAAGCAGCATCAGCCGCAACAGTAGTGGCGGGAGCAGTATCAACAGGGGCGGCAACAGCGGCTCCAGAAGCTCGACGGGCGGCCAGTTTGTGTGCTTCAACTGTAGGGGTGACCATCACTACCCCAACTGCACTCGCCTGAACGGCCGCCCATTGGACTGGGCAAAGGTCACGTGCGGCCTGCAGCAGGTGCACAAGGCACGCGTGTGCCATACATCCGGTGCGACAGCCCACTCGGCCACCACTATCGCAGCCGCTCCAGATCAGTCCACCACCACAGCAGGCTCCTCCGCTGACCCTCGCAACCAGGCGCTCGCCGACCGCGACCGGACGATCGCTGAGCTCCACTAGCTTCTCCCCTTGCGCTCATCTCAGGGAAGTGCGAGTGTGTTGACTGAGCCGGGGGGTCCTACTGCCTATGGATTGTCTGTGTCATTGCGTGATGATGCCTGTGGTGGTCCCCATGTTCAGTCGTGTGCGCACGGCGGACCTCATGATGTGTCCTGGTTGCATGCATCTCAAGTGCGCTCCGCTGGTTGCCTCGTCGTGTCACCCGCCGAGCGTCCTGCTGCAGCGCCTTGTTCCGTCGCCAAGTGCCACGTTGCCCCTTGTACGCGTGTCACCAATGCCACCTGGGTTGTTGACTCTCGTACCACCCATCACATGACGTGTCAACGTGACGTCTTCTTCGTCTTGCATCCTGTTGGCACTGTTCGCTCTGTCCGCACTGCAGTTGGCCATGAGGTCCCTGTCCAGGGTGTTGGGGTTGTGTAGTTCACCGGGCCCGGTGGTTCCGTATACATCTCCGGCGTCCTCTTTGTCCTTGATTTGGAACTCAGCCTGCTGTCTGTCTGTGCATGCACCAAGATGGACCTGGGTGTCACGCACACAGATGCTAATGCTTGCATCTTTGTGCGCAAGACCGAGGAGACCGTCCTCAGTGGGACGGTCGTTGATGATCTGTATCACATCTCTGGGTTCTCTATGAGTGCATCCTCCTTGTCTCCTTCTCCCACTTCTTGTGTTTTTGTCGCTGGTGCTCTGTCCCCCAAGCACCACCATCTCCTGCATCGACGCCTCTGCCACGTCCACCGAGGGACTGTCGACAGGCTGCTCCACACTCAACCTGCTCTTGGTCTTGATGCGTCGTCCTTCGAGGCACCACCCACGACCGATTGCCAGTCCTATGCTGAAGGCAAGATGCACTGGTCCACCTATCTTGTGTCTGTCTCCAGGGCTCTACGACCCTTGGAGCTTGTCCACTCCAGCCTCATGGGCCCGCTCCCTGTCGAGTTTCAGGAGGACCACGGCGTGACATTGACTGCTGACTTCACGCACATGCGCTGGGTCTATAGTCTACGTCAGAAGAGCAATGCCGCCGTTGCTGTTCGCAATTGGCTGGTCATGGCCGAGCGCTAATCCTCCCACCGCCTTCAGACCTTTTGCTGTGACCGCAGTGGCAAGTACCTCGGTGACATGGCCCGCTCCTTCACCAAGCTTGGAGTCTTCCACAACCTCTCCGCTCCCGCCACCCCCCAATACAACAGTGTCTCAGAGCGATGGAACCGCACCATGGAGGATGCAATCTGCGCCATGCGCACGGACAGCGCCATGCCTGAGGCCTTTGCCTTCGAGGGCATGGCATACATGACCTGGGTCTAGAACCGCATTCGTCACGGCCCCTTCCCAGGTCACCGCACACCCTACGAGCTGTGGTATGGACGCAGCGCGGATCTGCACCTGGCCCATGTCTGGGGTGCCCTTGCCTGCGTCTGGTTCACAGCGAAACAGCAGGGGAGCAAGCTCTCTCCGCGAGGTCGCATCTGCGTCTTTGTTGGTGTATCCCCACGGTCAAAGGCCTGGCGGTTCTGGGACCCTGAGCGATGTCGCATCGTGGAGTCCCATGACGCTCTCTTATTTGAGCATCTCGCCTTCCGCAACCTTGCTCGCATCCACGCTCTGCGTGCTGCTCATTCCCGTGGGTGTGCCGGACCCCGTAGTGTAGGGGAGACTCCTGTCACGGTTGGCACAGTGCCCCCGGCCACTATGGTCACTCCGTCGCCAACACCCCCGGTACTATCTCCAGAGGCTGTGCCCACTGGCACCCCCAGTCCCATCCCATCTGCGGCTTGCTCCTCCGTCCCCGACTCTCCGCTCTTGCCCGTGCCGGAATCCGCGTCTGAGCCTCCTTCTGCATCTGTGACCCTGCCTGATCCTCTGTCTGATTCCACGTCTGCGACCTTGCCTCATCCTACGTCTGATTCCGCGTCTGAGGCCCTGCCTGATCCTGCGTTTGCATCCGTGTCTGGCTGTGGGCCTTCTCAGCCTCTGGCCGTGGACATGCCTGTGTCTGCCGTGGGACCGTCCATGGATGCTGAGGCCCCGCCAGCCTCTAGTGGTACACCTGCCGTGCGGTCCACACCGGCATGTGAGTCAGCAGCGGCCACTGCTCTTGTCCCGTCGGACCCTTACACACGGGCGCCCGGCGGACGCCTCCGCCCTCACCCCGCACGTAGCGTCGTCAGCGATGACCCGAGCACAAAGGCCCTCGGCCTGAGTACTCGCGGCCTCACTGAGATTCACCATGGCTGTGCCACCGGCATTGCACTACCTGCTCTTGAGCGCGATCTCCCTCGAGATGCTGCTAAGTCCATGGTGACAATCAACACTCCCTCTGCGACATATGTCCTGGCTACACGCGGTGCACCACTGCTGTCTCCCGATCCCACCAGCCTACCTGAAGCCTTGTCAGCCCCCAACGCTGAGCAATGGCACGCCGTCTGTCAGCCTGAGCTCGATGCCATCCAAGAGCACGGTGTTTTCAAGCTGGTGGACTTGCTGAAGAACCGCAAGGCTATTAAGGCCAAGTGGGTTCTCCGCAAGAAGCTAAAACCAGACGGCACTCTGGAACGCTACAAAGCGCGCCTGACAGCAAAGGGCTCCTCTCAGGTCCCTAGCGTAGATTACACCGAGACCTTTGCCCCTGTTGGCCGGATGACGACCACGCTCACGCTACTGAGCCAGACGGCACAGCACGACTGGTAACTCCATCAGAAGGATGTCAACAACGCATTCCTAAATGAGAACCTTGAGGAGGAGATCTCCATGGTCCAGCCACCCGGCTTTGAGGATGGTACTGGTCGCGTGTACTGGTTACGGAAGGCCTTGTACAGCCTGAAACAGTCACCTCGTTGCTAGAATCAGGAGATCACTAGCACGCTAAGACGTGCTGAGTACGTTCAGAGTGACGCTGACCCATCCCTGTTCCTCTCACAGTCCTTAGCACCGCTTGCTGCCATCTTCGTCTACGTGGACGATCTTCTGATCGCCTTGCCCGACCTGGGAGCAGTGAACGCTTCCAAGGCCGTTCTCTCATCGGCCTACAAGATGAAAGATCTTGGTGAGACCTCTGTCTTTTTGGGGGTGGAGATCGTGCGCGACCGTGTCCGCTGCACACTCCGTGTCCATCAAGGACGCTATGCAAAGACTGTGGGGGAGCGCTTTGCCCACCTCCTCGCTACCGTCCGCATGGCCTCCACGCCCATGACCCCTGAGGGGCAGGCTGCCGTAAAGGTGGATGACCCAGCTGACCTGGGGGAGCTAGTCGATGTGACCCTGTATCTGCGAGTCATTGGCTCGCTCATGTACTTGGCCACCACGACACGGCCCGACATTGCCTTCACTGTCAACCTGCTCAACCAATTCTCGCAGGCTCCACGCTAGCAAACACTGGAGGCCGCAGTTTGGTGTGTGCGCTACATCCTGTCCACCGCACGCTTTGGGCTCTGCTTTGGCAAGCAGGTGTCCGTTTTGCTCGATGGGTACACAAACAGTGACTGTGCGTGGAGTCCAGATGGAAAGAGACGCACCGGCTACATCTTTATCTTTAGAGGCACTGCAGTGTCCTGGCAAAGTGGGAAGCAAGGCTACATCGGACGTAGCACTGCTGAGGCAGAGTATGTTGCTCTAGGCACCGGTACAGCGGAGTGTGTCCGGCTCGTCCGTCTGTTGCGTGAGCTATGTCAGTCTATTCCCCCCGTGGTTCTCAAGTGTGACAACACGAGCGCAGAGGCCATCGCCAAGGACTGAGGCATGTTCCATGCACGCACAAAGCACATCAATGTCGAGCACCACTTCATGCGTGATCTAGTTGATTGTGGTGAGATCCGAGTCATCCACGTGGGCACTGACAGGTAGTGCACGGATTTGTTTACCAAGGCTCTGGGTCGTTCGAAGTTTCATGCGACCACTTGTTCCGTGGGACTCTGCCCCATTCTTGTTGTAGGTTGATTCCTCATGTGCCACTGTGCGTGTGCTGTGTTTGCTGTCTGCAGCGGCTGTGCGTCTCTTGCTCTATACAACGTTAGTGTCTACATGTGCATGGACATGTTTTTGCCCTCCGATCATGGGGGAGTGTTGTTGTGTGTGTCATACACGGCTTACGGTGACCCCTCGGTTCATGTCCATCCACGTGCAGATCCTTGAGAATGGCGACGGTGGCAGAAGACCGGCGGCCGGCGGAGACAGGCGCCCAGAAGTCTCTCATACTATTTAGATTCATGCTGTGGGACAGCACATAGGCATGCAGCCTATCAAGACGTAGATCTTGTTGATGCGGCCGTTCCGGTTCAAACGGCTTGTCGTTCTGACATGTCTGCAGGGAGTTATGCCCAAAACTGTGTTTTTGCCACTGTTTTGTCCTGCTAGAAAATTGTACCCTTCTGCGCCGCGTGTGTGCATCCACTAGGTCCGTGACACTATTTAGGTTGTCCAAGCCTCAGTTTTCATCTCTCTCTGCACAATTTAGTATTTGCAGCTTCTGACACTTGTACTTGTGTCCCTAGCCAATCCCTTGCTGTTTTCACTTTCACCTGTGTGTGCTAGTGAGCTAACTGTCTGGTTTGTACTGCCAAGCCAGGGACAGCAGTGCTAGGAAGCTGTCTTTTACAGATGTCGCCCAGTAATTGTGGTAGCACCCGTCAATCAAATGATCGACGTCACGCAAGTTGTCATACAGTTCACAGTTGTTGTGCGTGGCGTCGTAACCGTGCTACTTAACAAGATATTCCGTTGTCTTGCCTCGTTGTCAATGGTTGAGGATGTCCACGATGACGTACGTAGTGTCCTCGTCCACTTGTACAAGAGGGAGGGGGCACATCCCTGTAGGGGAATTTCTCGCCGTGGTCCCGGTAGTGCTTAACTCTGGTGATAGGGAACACCGGATGAAATTGCATAGTGTCGGGGGGTTTGTGTCGCGCAACCACGGTGTTTTGCATGCGCTCGATCCAAAACAGTCCTAACCATCGAGGTTTGAGCTCCAAACAGTCGGCTTCGCAAGTTTTCATGTTTGCCGAGCTGAGGAGAACGTTGTTGCCAGCGATGAATACGTCATGACTGCGATGTCAGTTGGTTGCTTGCTTCATCGTCGTTTGTGTCTTCACGAGCGTCTCCCGTGTTTCATCCCTGATGGTAGAGAAAGTGCGGTGTTGGATGTTGACCAAGGGAATGTTGCTTTGGCAATGAAGTCCGACTGGTGTGGCGGGAATTTTGCCATACACCACTTCAAACAAATTCTTACCCATTGCGGTGGGTGTTGCCGAGTTATATGCAAGTTTGGCGGTTGGCAATTTGGCTACCCAATCTGTTTCATGTAGCTCGCGTACAGGAGAATTTGTTCGAGGGTCTGGTTGGTCCGCTCGGTCTAATCGTCGGTTTGAGGGTGGAGCGCCATGGAAATCTGGATCATGTTGCCATAATGAGTCATACGTTCTCACTTGAAACGGCTGGTGAATTGACTGTCCCTATCGCTTGTGATGGTTCTCGACACATCATGTAGCCATACAATGTTGTTTAGAAACAGCCGCGTTGTTCCCTCGGCGGTGACGGTGGTTGTTGTCGGGATAAACTGGGACATTTTGGAAAACCTGTCGACAACCAGGAGGATCGCGTCATTCCCCTCGGGTATCACTAGTAATCCGGTAACAAAGCCCATGGAGATATCGCTCCACGGTTCTATTGGAATGGGGAGCGGCTGCAGAAGTCCGGGTGGCCGCGTGCGACGGGAGTTTTGTCGATGGCATGTGTCACAGGATTTGTAGAAGTTGGCCACGTCAGTTTACATCTTGTCCCACCATTAGTACTTTGCCATCTTCTTCAGCGTCTTCTCTTTTCCGAAATGTCCGCCTAGACCGGTGTCATGGCACTCTTTGAGCAGCATGCGGTGGAGTTTGGAAATCGGAGGTATAAGTGAATCGTCGTCACGACTAGGGTGCGTCGTGCCAGAATTAGGACTTGTCCTATCTGCCACGCATGTTGTAGCCAAATGTGAATCACGTTTAGAGATACGCAAATTGCTGTAAATGAAAAGTCGCTCCTTCAGAAACTCAGTCTGGTCG
Source organism: Penium margaritaceum (assembly GCA_023375785.1). Lineage (NCBI taxonomy): Eukaryota > Viridiplantae > Streptophyta > Zygnematophyceae > Desmidiales > Peniaceae > Penium > Penium margaritaceum. The sequence continues at coordinate 18,163 of SZWC01009491.1, forward strand.
GCAGCTGAGGGCATATACATAGTTGGTTTTACCCGGCCGGTATGTTGTCGAACCTGGATTCGAGGAACTCCATCCATTGATTTTGAAATCCCCTCAGGTTTGGTTGACTTCAACTATCTTAATGCTTGATGGACGGTACGTATGACACATCAGTGGCATTCAAGGTAGCATAGCCATGTCTTGTATATGTGTACAACTGCCATCATCTCCTTCTTGTGTACGGCGTAGTTGAATTCCGGTCCACGCAACATTCGCGACATACACGCGATTGGTTGCTCTCCACTCTCGTGATCATGTAGGAGAACAGCGCCGATGGCTCGATCGGAGGTGTTTGTAGCCATGACGCAATCGACCGTTGGATCAGCCAATCATTGGAATACTGCCAAGTTCAGGGTGTTCCGCAAAGCAGTGAACGCTTCTTGTTTGTTGTTCCCGACCGGCACTCATTCTCTTTTTGAATGAGGTCCAGAAGAGGCGTTCACATCGAGGCGTAATCTTTTATAAAATGCCAGTAGTAATTGCAAAAACCAAGGAAATCTTGGATGTCTCGGACATTGGTCGGTGTCATCCAATCAGCAATTGCTGCCACTTTGTTCAGAACCATGGTGATCCGCCCGTCGTTGATGATGTGACCGAACAACTCGATGGAGCAGTGACCGAAGACACACTTCGAGAGTTTCATGAAGAATTTCTCTCTTTGTAAAACTTCAAGGAACTTTTTGGAGACGTCCATCATCCTCCTCCGGGGTGCGGTTGTACACCAGAATGTCGTTGATATTTAACACAATAAAATTGTCGAGGTATGGGCTGAAAATGTTGTTCATCGTCACCATGAACATCGCAAGGGAATTCGTGAGTCGAAATAGCATGACCGTGAACTCAAAATGCCCGTAGCGTGTTCTTCTTGATGTTGGTTTCTAGCACGCGGATCTGATGGTAAACTCTATGTAGGCTGATTTTGGTGAAAATTTGACCCCCTCGGAGTTGGTCAAAACGTTTGTGGGCACAGGGAAAAGGATAGCTGTTCTTGGTGGTACTGTCGTTTAACGCCCGGTAGTCCATGCACATCCGCATCTTGCCAAATTTATTTTTCACCAACAATACAAGTGCGGTGTATGGTGAAGTGGATGGGCAGATGAATCCTTGACCGAACTCTCCTTGAGTCGCCTTTTTAGCTTGGTCAGCTCATGGTCTCTCATCAGATGGGCTCCTTGAACTGTGGGCCGGCTGCTCGGTTTTAGTTCGCGATGGTCGACGTCGTATTGGGATGGGAAGTTTTTGGGAGTTCGTCATTGAAGGTGTCAGCAAACTCTCGGATGAGAGGTGTGCACTCCTCAGGAACCATTGCAAAATTCATTCATGTTGATAAGGCCGATGAGGCTGATGGAGCTGATGAGATCGATGAGTCAGGTGCTGCCACTCCGCCCTCTCCATTGGCTCGAGATGTATGATCCATGCACGAGCTCCTCGTCAGATACAGTACTTGGCCACGTTGATCGGTATCGGCTGCATAGGTTCTTGCTTCTCGGTCACTACGGTCTCCTCTGATCCTTCCACCTCTGATGCTTTTTCTATTGTCTTCCAACCCACGTGCGAAAGTTGTTTCTTGGCGCCGTTGATTTCCATGTATATGTCGACACTATTCAAGTCAATCTGCAAATTGTGGAGGTACAAGAAATCTCGTATGAGAATGATTTTATGATCAGTCATTGGAAAATTCCCCCAGACCATTACATCCTGCAACTCTCCCACTTGTAGTTGTAGTGGTTCTCCAAGTCTTCGTATCTGCAATCTTCTATTGACAGTTTTCCATTTTTGGTTAATCACCCCAAAAGAATACACTTGTCATAGAGTGTACATACTAAATGCATACCTTTGGAAGTTCCATGATACCTTCATGGAAAAATGCAACACAACTCAACTTATGATGTCTGTTCACGGACATGCAAGTGTACTTAAATGCTTATAAACACTAAACTTCGTAGAATGTTTGCCAAAAAAAAAAAAACACATAATAAAATCTATGGTTAAGTGCTTTATAGCCTCACTTATAATTTGTAGTAACCGACGTACATTTGTACTTGTACACGAAAGGTGTCAGAATTGCAAGGCGTGACAGTGCATATTCCTGTACCCAAAATATAAACGTTGTAGAATCCTCCCGAAGTCACATTCGAGGGGTTTCGACTTCATTTCTTTGCTTTTCCGGGCTCTTGCTGGGTGTCGCGGTAGCGGGGCCAAGCAGGTTCCCTTCTATCCTTGGGGGGAGGAGTTTCAGACCCTACATTCAAACCATTCGCAAAAGCACAAAAGTGTATAACTTTGTATGTTACAGGATACAAGCTCCATATATTCTCTCAAATACAGTATGACGGTTGGGGGAGGGGGGAACGACACAGTGACCAATCCGACGTTGTCTTGTTTCACTATCGGAGAACTCTCTTGCAAAAATCTATTTTCAACAATCGGCGGTGAGGACGCGAACATCTTTCATCGCACCCATTTACAAAACCCCGCTCATTCGATCGTGATCATCGATAACCTTGCATTGACGGTTTGTGGGTTTCGGCAAGAGATTATCCCCATTACATTAGTGTTTTTTTTTCTTCAAGCACATTATCCGGATACACTGACTAGATACACTTCACAGATACACTCTAATCTTTTGGGGGGGAGGGGTAGGCGGAGAACAACCCCCCCCCCCTTATCATCAAAATATATTGGGTAAATGTATATGGTGCCTGTATCAGAAGACAAGTGATAGACATGTAAGAAGATACAATAATGTACATTACATTCGTGAACAAAATACATGGTCACCACAATACACGCCGAGATACACACTCCTAATACAATCGGTCATCGTCGGCGGGGGGGGGGGGGGGGGGGG
>SZWC01009491.1:21147-38861 GCA_023375785.1 Penium margaritaceum
GGGGGGGGGGGGGGGGGGGGGGGGAAGCTTTGACTCCAGATGACCTCCCTCCCTCCCACCAACCCAATTGGTAAGAGTGTATTAAGGAGGTGTATCTGGTCAGTGTATCCGGTCTACGTGATCGACAAAAAGAAACATTAATGTACATGATATCGCCGATCGTCGATTACCGACGATCGATGGAGCTGGGTTGTCAAAAAGCAATTGACTTCGAAGACACAAGTATATTTTTTTCTTGTCCATCGCACAAATAAAGATACACTGACCAGCTAAACTCGTCCAATACACTCTAGCCTTTGGAGGGGGGTTTCAAGCGACGGGTCTGACGCGGGGGGGAGGGGGGGGTCGGTGCGTATTAGTTGTCATTCTACATCCAAAGTCGTTGATCATCGATCATCAATCGTGATACATCGACGGTCAACGAGCAGACATACACTAGTGTACAGATTTCTTTCTCATCGCATAAAAGAAATACACCGCCCAGGCTACACTTTGCTAATACACTCTACCATTTTGGAGGGGGGGGGGGGATCGGATCTCTTGATGACTCCCCCCTCCCCCAAAAGTTAAGTTGTATTGGCAAAGTGTATAGAGTCCATGTATCTCATGGACACGTAAAAACTTAGACTAGTGTACAAGATACACTAGTACACAGAAATAGTTGCAATACAATACACGCAGCAGGTAAAATGATCGAATACAACTGAGGGTTTCGGATGGGGGGGAGGGGAGGGGACGAGTTCTGCAATTTGTCGCGGATAGAACCAAAATCAAGTAATAACAAAACTACGCTCGACATGAAGTTGATTTGTGTTCGAGGTCAAGAATGAGGAAGTAAATATTCGTAATGAGCCCAGACGGAATGTTTCAGGAGATATGTACGTCAATTGTACATTTCACTCACACTGTCATATTCTTTTGACCCGTTGAATTATAACATGAAATTCCAAAGACACAGGTAACATGTCCATTGTTTTCCATGTGAACACAGGTTGATTCACCCTTAAGATACTTTCATGGAAATTACCCAAATATACAAATCAAATACACTGAATGTGGCGTGTATAAAATTCGGACGATTAAATATACGGTTTTTCCTTCAAACATCCCTGGTTTGGTCTAAAATCCGAGCTTTTGCACATATTTTTTACGTGCTACTTGCTTCTACGGTTTGGAGCAATGTGCCCATGTTTTCTGTAGTTGTAGCAGGTATGCGAGTCTCTTTGGTTGATGGTGTCCCTTTCCATCGGAATCGAGGAGTCCCCGGACGGATTTTTTTTCGTTTCCATGATAATCATGATTGGGAAGTCGCAAGCCATGGGATTCCTAGATCCAAGCATTGTAGTTGGCAATATCAATCCTTTTTGCTGCTATGATCATTCGCAATAAGCCGTTCTAGGTGCCAGGAAAGGCGATTTCTTAGCGGATGTCTTGTTTGAAACCATTGTTGTAGTGAAAACAAAGTTCGTCGGGGACGATGTCTGCACTTGTGATGATCTGGCGGAATCTCCGCGTGTACTCTGCCACACTAGACTGCTGACGGAGACAATGGAGTTTGCACCACGCGTCAGACTTCTTGTTCAGCTGTCCAAAATGTGCAAGCATCACACACGAGATTTTGCTATTGTGGGTTGATCTTATCCAAGGGTAGAACACCTGTGGTACACGACGTGAGAAGAGACGGCAGCCATCGGATCCTTCATTCAAACGACATAGGTCAAATCGTGTGCAAAAAAACATTATAGGTAATCCCTTAACAAAAGTGCTACCTAGACAAAGCTGTAGACACAAGAAAAAACAGATTGATTGATAAAACATTCTCTTTGTCAAACCTAGTCAGTTGACCTTCATAAAACTTGATGATCTAAGGGTCGCAAATTGGTATTGTTATGTGATCACTTTTCACTATTGTGTGCAGAAAAGTGCGATGAAAAGAGAAAAAAACGGTTTGATTTTTCTTGTAAGATTGGCCACGTTTGTGCGTAATGGAGGGGGGTACACCAGAATTTGGTGCTCCGCAGAACAACCCTCGAATGGGTCTGTAGGCTTAGGGCCAGTAGGACCATTCAAAGAAAATTTTCTTGCTTGCCTTGCAAAGAATTACATCATGTGACCAAGGGCGGCCACGGTCACTTAAATGTGATGAGTAAGAAAGACTAGCGACCACAAGCCCGACGACAACATGCGAAGGAACCATGAACATAGACTGAAAGAAATAGCCATGTGAAGTCAAGATGAATTAAAAGAACAATTTTGCGTAAGCAATTTCTAGAGTAATCGGTAATGAACCAGTGTGGTGCAAACTTCTTCCAAATAGTCAAAGCACTACACACGAAGTCACGCGCTCCGGGAAGAATGAGTTATGTATGATTTTGCTTTTTGAGTAAGTTGAGCAGCAATTGTACTTTTTGAAATAGTCTTGGAGGAGAAAAGCTGGAGGCCCAAATGGTGGTTACATCTGAATTAGGCTGTATTTTTCCACCTTCATCGGACACCAACATTGCTCAAATTAGCAACCGGTACAAAAGTACCCATGAGGGGTATGATTTTGGGTTTTTTTTCCAATTACTTTTATGGATTCTCCTTCTGAACAATTACGGCCATATGGTAGTCCTTATAAAGTGTTGTGCCTTTCTTCACCTCAATGTTTTGGACTCATCCGGATCTAGGACCATAGTAAACACTTACCTGATCACTTCGGTCAAAGTTTTTGGACAACGTGAGCAATTGGATAAGTTACTTAACGCTCAAGTGAGATGGAGCGTTAGCCAGGGAGCCAACATCAAAACAATCTTTTTTGATTTTCTAATGGCACTTGCGTGCACAAGCTTGCACATGTTTGATGGGAGTTCCCTTTCATCCCAAGCGGTGTTTTTGGAAAGAAAGTTAATGATAGAAAAAAAATGATTTTTGAAAGATTTTGTTTCTCTGATGGAATCCTAGTCTAGAGCTAGCTGTTAGGAAGCCCTTCTTCATGTGCCTACAGCTTCAAGTTTTTGTGCTCTTCTGTAATTAAATGTCACATTTGCTAGAAAGGTTTGTTTTGATAAGGAAGTTGTTCACTCTGTCATGTACTCTTACGTACCTGACGTACAGGAGTCCCTAATCTTTCCGAGTGGGCCTTTCCAATATTACACAAACAACCCATCGCGTTACGAGACCGTGGTATTCACTCTGACGGATGAGGGCAAACCGGCCAACTGCCCCTTCCTCCAGTGAATCTTCCCGAACCTTCCGATAAATTCGACCACTCTCATGAATCTACGACATAAGTATCACGACCTTTCGGTCGACTTCTCGATGCACCAAGATGAATCGGGATTTACAATGATGCATCTCGCATCTTCACCGTTGATTCTTGAAGCCCCCCGATTTCTCGGCGGACCTTCTCGAATCCGACCACTCACAACGTGACTCCGCACGAGTCACCCTACAATCGACCCAACAACCCTGGCTATGCCGCACTGGTATCTTGACACTTGTTCGTATATGTTCAATCATTTTGATACTTTTCATCGAAAGTGAAAGTGTTTCAAGTGTCCCAAATTTTGAATCCTTTTCTGCCTCACAACTTCTACTTGTTCACCATATACGCTCCATTTCGCATAACACTTTGTATTAGAGTGCAACGGTGCTGGAGAGGCATCCGACTACTTTACCCATCTGGAGGACTACCTTAGAAGCCGTCAGCGCATCTCGCATGTCAAGACTTTGTAGACTTCACGACTACTACGTGAGGCAAGTAAGCGCAACAGAAGAACAGCAGAGGGTCTTCGACAATGACTTCGGCGATGGAGGAGCAGACTGTGCCGATACACGCAAACCATCAAGTAACAGCGAATGCTAGCGTGGCAGGCTATACAACAGCTGGATCAACCCCTAAGGCTTCGACAACCAATCCGGTCGTGGGCCCAATGGCGATAAACCAGCCGCCCCTACAAACAGCCTCGACGTCGACTGCAAGGACGACATGTGGCTCTGGACGAGAGGCGCAAATCAACGAGAAGCTAGCAAACTGAATCTCCACACTTGAAGGAATCAACAACCACCTGCTCCAACAACTCAATGTCACGATGGAGGCTCTTTGTGACACAAGCACACGAGAACTGGTGCTTGTCGAGAGAAATATCCAACTCTCGAGCAAGCCCGAAATTCATTCAGCTCCACCAGAACTGTTTGATCCTGCAAACTCAAAAAGACCGACGGTTTGGATGTGGCTGATGCATTTAGAAGTCTACTTCACCTATGCTTAGGTCAACAACAATCACAAGAAAATGGAATTCGCGGTCGCGCTTTTGTGTGGCACAGCGTCAATTTGGTGGTCCAATCTAAAGACCATACAACAACAGCAGGAGACGAGCGGAGTATCAATGGCCAACAACGCCCGTTTCATGTCCTCGACGGTAGGCGTTTTACCCTTGGAGCAGATCAACCCACAGTGGCAAGACGCGATAACGCCACCAACCAACTGGAACAAATTCTCGAGCACAATTGTCACAAATTTTAGATGACTGGACGAAAAGTCCAATGCACGGTACAAAATCCAACGTCTCCGTCAGCACTCAAGCGTGGCAAAGTACACGTGGAGATTCTGGGAGATCATCACCGGAGCAGACATCGCCCCCGACAAACTCTGTTTTCACTACAATAACGGCCTCAAGGGAGACATCCAAAGAGCAATCGCCATTTTGGGTATCCAAAATAACTTACTACGGATGATCACTGCAACAGAAAGGATCGTCAGTGCTAACCACAACGCTCGGATCCAGGAATCCTACAATTGGCGACCCCCTAACCACTATTATCATGAAAACAAAAAGAACGAGTCGGTGGACTTGTTGTTTTTGTTTCCACGATGTGGAAACAAAAGAGTGGACGTCGTTGACAAGAGAGATACACAAACTTGCTACAAATTTGGAAATGTTGGGCACATCACTCGCGACAGCCGGGGCTAGCAGTAGGCCAAAATGGGAGGGGGGAGGGGAAGTCACAGAAAAATGAGTCAAGAAACGGCAAATAGTAGGAGTGAAAGGCCTAACTCTTGTCCATGAGGAGCGATCTGCACTGAAAGATTGCCCATCTAAATGGCTTACATAACCGCAGTGGGTTTATGAGATGGCAAAGTTTGATGAGGGGTAGAANAGATACACAAACTTGCTACAAATTTGGAAATGTTGGGCACATCACTCGCGACAGCCGGGGCTAGCAGTAGGCCAAAATGGGAGGGGGGAGGGGAAGTCACAGAAAAATGAGTCAAGAAACGGCAAATAGTAGGAGTGAAAGGCCTAACTCTTGTCCATGAGGAGCGATCTGCACTGAAAGATTGCCCATCTAAATGGCTTACATAACCGCAGTGGGTTTATGAGATGGCAAAGTTTGATGAGGGGTAGAAGGACGACCAACCGACGATACTATTAGAAATTTAGCCTCGATGATGCAAAAGTCGCAGAACGGTACCAAGGAGACTGCAAATATGGAGTTTCTAAGAACCACTATGAATAGAACTGGGGGATCTACGGGATGTAACGGTCTGGATGTCTTGTCCAATGAGCGATCACAAAATTGTCCTCGGACAAGATTTCGTGTACCGACACAATCCAGAGGTCAACTGAATCTGCGGCAACGTCTACGTGGAAATTGATGGTGCCAAACAACAACTTCCACGTGCGAGATGAAAGCCAACAGTGGAACTAGCAGAGGTGGAAGCAGTAGTGGAATCCGCGGTAATCAAGAAGCGACAACCTATTCAGCCGATACCGCTCAATGTGGCCAAGCACTGCATACAACAAGGAGCTCGTGCGTGGCTTGTACATCTCGAGCCAATGGAAGAAGAGAAAGTGGCAGCAACTGACTCATCATCCGGCTCACCAGCCTCATCGGCATCGACAAAGTTNAACAGTGGAACTAGCAGAGGTGGAAGCAGTAGTGGAATCCGCGGTAATCAAGAAGCGACAACCTATTCAGCCGATACCGCTCAATGTGGCCAAGCACTGCATACAACAAGGAGCTCGTGCGTGGCTTGTACATCTCGAGCCAATGGAAGAAGAGAAAGTGGCAGCAACTGACTCATCATCCGGCTCACCAGCCTCATCGGCATCGACAAAGTTCACGATGGTAATCGAAGAGTTTGCACCACTCATCCAAGAGTTTGCAAACGTCTTCCCCAACAAACTCCCGAGATCCTTATCTCCTCAACAAGACATCGACCACCGCATCGAACTGAAGCCAGGCAGCAGACCTACAGTTTGAGGTGCCTATCAGATGAGCGATCATGAGCTAACCGAGCTCAAAAAGCAACTCGACAATATGCTCGGTCAAGGGTTCATCTGTCCATCCACGTCACCATACGCCACACCACTACTGTTTGTAAAAAATATCCCTAGCAAGATGCGGATGTGCATGGACTATCAAGGGTTGAACGACGCTACCATCAAGAACCGCTACTCTCTTCCCCAAGTTGATGAGCTTTTTGACCAACTTCAAGATGCTCAAATTTTCAGAAAAATCGACTTGCGCAACGGTTATCACCAGATACGCATGGCAGACACCGACATCAAGAAGACGGCATTCTAAATTCGCTACGGGAATTTTGATTTCACGGTAATGCCGTTTGGACCAGCGCATGCCCTGGCGTCATTTATGGCAGCCATGAACAACATATTATGCCCATATCTTGACGATGTTATCGTGGTGTACCTCAACAACACTATGGTGTACAGTCGCACCCCGGAGGAGCACGATGGACATCTTTGAAAAGTCCTCAAAGTTTTACAAAGCCAAAAATGTTTTGGAAAACTCTCAAAATGCAACTTCGATCATCGTTCGATCAAGTTTCTGGGCCACGTCCTCAGCGGTGGGAGGATCACCATGCATCCAAAAAAGGTAGCATGAGTTGTTGATTGGCCAAAGTTGACCAACATTCAAGAAATTCAAGTTTTATCCAGCCTCTGCAATTACTACCAGCGATTTGTTGGGGATTAAGCCCTGGTGTCAGTGCCTCTTTCCGACCTCACTCGAAAAGAAAACGAGTGACGGTGGGGCGACATCAAACAAAATGCTCTGACCACGGCGCCAGCCCTACGATCAGCTGATCCAACAGTTGACTACGTCATGGCTACAGATGCATCAGACTGAGCCATTGGCACAGTCCTCCTTCAAGACCACAGCAACGGCAAGCAACCGGTTGCCTACATGTCCCAAAAACTGCTAGGACCGGAACTCCACCATGTTGTACACAAGGAAGACATGTTGGCGGTCGTGCATGCATTCAAAACGTAGCGTTGTTAACTGGAGTGCCGCCGATGCATCGTATGGACCGACCACCATGCGCTGAAACATTTGAAGACGCAGCCAAACCTCATCCCATGTCAAACCTGATGGATGGAGTTACTTAAATCTGGGCTCGACTGCGATATCGAGTATCCGCCACGCAAAATCAAACCGGCGGACACACTCAGCCGCCGACCAGATTTGATGGCTGATATGGCAACGCTACAGCTACAGCGAGACCCTTATCTCGAGTGGCTTTATCGCACGAGGCTACAACCAGCATGGCGGACATGACAAGGCAAAATTCTGGTAGGATGTACCCTATTGGCGACGGCGCTTCACTTGCCAAGTGGTCGTCCTCCCGAACAACGAGCTTTGCCATATGCTGCTCGAAGAATGCCACGACACAAGACCAGGTGGGCACTTCCGAGAGGACATGCGTTGATGTAGCGGGAGGGCCAGTTTGGCCCTCCCTCCTTGCTGAAGCGAGGGGTGGTTGCGCACCACCCCTTGCGTCAGCGAGGGCTGTCCGCCGGCCAGCTCACTGCCGGCCGGCTAGACGGCCGGCGGCCGGCCAAGCGACTGGCCGGCCACTGGCTGGCCAGCCGCCAGCCGTCGATCGTGGCCTCAGCCCGATCGGTAGCTGAGGGGCCACGAGGGCCTCGAGGGCCAGGCCTCGTTGCCCTGTGCCCTCGCCCCCCCTTGCCCTCCTTGTAAACAAGCAAGCGAGGACGAGGGATAGGGGGAGCAAGGGTGAGGACGAGAGGACTGGCGCAAAATTGCCAGCGTGCCTTGCACGCAACGATTTCGCCCCAGAACGGCAAGACGGAAATCAAAGTTCATTTACGACAAACTTCAACATAAAATAAACAAAAAAACTCGTGCAAACACACGAGTTCGAGGTAAAAACCCCCAGTTTAGGTCCCAAAACCAGCGGTAGGGTTAAAGACGGAAATGGGCCTCCGGAGACTCGAAATATTCGAGTCTCCTTGCTGTGGGTCGTTGGTGACAATTGCCCCTCAGTCCTACAAAGGGGGTAAACCCCTGTCGCGGACTGAGAACACCATTCTGCTAACTCCGACGACGACTTTAGAGCAGGAGTTGGAGACTCGACCCGTTACAGTGGTATCAGAGCTAGACGACCCCCGCGACCAAGAGTTCGACGGAAATTGCGGCTACGACATAGATAAAACGTCGCCGACAGCTACAAGTAACAGTAGAAACGCCAGAAGGGACTACGGCATCCACGCTTAACCGTTTGAAGTGCCGTAAAGTGCGTTATGAAGCTAGAGAAGAGCTCTGTTTTCTGGGGCTTCTTCTCCACAGTCTCTTCTCCATCCCAGTGGGCTAGGGGAAACTTTTTGGGACGGGATAGGGAATACCCACCCCCAAAACATCTTACTTTTCCCCTCTTCTCAAGGCTCCTCGTGCTCCTCTTCAAACTAAAATTGGGGTAGCGCCTTTCTCCAATACCTGAGACTCTTACGGCCTGAGAGAAAAAGAAAAAGAAGAAAAGGGATCCTTGGAGAATTTTTGGAGGCAGCGACATTGCCGAGGAGCACAATAAAGGCACCTCCAAAGGGGGGCAAGGTGTGCCGAGAAGACGCAACAAGAGACCAAGGAGGACCAGAAGACAAGCAGACAAGGATACAAGAAGAAAAATATTCTTTTTCTTCTTGACTTTGTACTTTCTTGTTTTCTTGCTCTTTATCCTAGTTTTGTGAGCGGTACTCACACTCCTTGTTATTCCCTTGCATTGTCATTTTCTGTTCTCCTATATCCTACTTGCTTCCAAATGCCGTGAGTCATGGCTTAGGAGGACTAGTTTCAAAATCCACAAACTTACGCCGACGTGGCGGCCTAGGAATATAGAAAATTAATTTATTGTTGCCTCACCGATCGTGAGAGCAAGGGGATTGTGGGAGGCGAATCCTCCTTAACGTTGTGGAGTGATCCTCACAATGGTCTTCACCTGCTAGTGGCACGGGCGATGAGATGGCAAGTGCCGGACCGTCCAAGACCAACAAGGGCAAGGTGGTGACGCACTCACCACGAGCTCTCGGCGGACTCCAAATTTTGGGAGCCGCCGCCGTGAGCACGGTTGCCAACCGAAAGGCAACCGTACCGCCAAAGGCAACAGTACCACCGAAGACAACCGATGCCAACCTCGACGATACCAAGAAGCGTGCAGAGGCTGAAAAGTTGCTCGACGGGCATGTTGGCGCGCACGTGGGCGACCCCCATGTGACGGACCACACAATGGAGGAGGATCCCACAGAGGAGGACCCCGAAAAAGAGCATGACGCCGACAATGGCAAAGGCGACGAGGATCGCGGCCATCGCCATCGTCGTGCGGCGAACTCGAGCCACTTGCTCGAGAAAGGCAAGGCGCCCGCCGCATCACCTAAATCTGCCGACGGCAGCGAGACTGCCGGGAGTTCCCGCAAAGGGCACTGAAAGCAGCCACACGGGGAGTTCCCGCGAGAACGAGCCACACGACATCATTGCAAAGGCAATTCGCGATGACCGTCGTAGGCTCGCGGAATTTGCTGCAGAGGCGGCAGGCCGACTCAAGATCACCACCGATGGTGGAGATACGGTAACACTCGGAGGAATGGGGGCAGACCCCTCTTCCTACGATGTGGCCGCAATGGGGCAAGGCAGTGCCAACTCGGGCGTCGTCGCCGACGACAGTCTCATCCGGAAGGTGGGACTCCTTGGAGGCGTGTACGCGAACCGTACCCTCCTGCAGTGGGTAAGAGTGCACGGACAACGCGAGGCCCTGGAGGCTATCGCCTTTGCTCTAACGACATCACAGCTCAAGTTCGCGTTCGCCAATTTGCTGGTCCACGTCGGGCAGAGCATCATCGACCTCGACCGTGATCGCCAGCTGCAGCGCCTGGCCACCCATGAGGGAAGCCGCCAATGCAACGACTTTGACAAGGTGTTGCAGAGCGTGATCCACGTGCGGATGCATCAGCAAGCGCAACGTGGCGCAGCTGCGGAGGCCACTACCGGTGGCAGCGATGACTTGCCTACCTCGACGACTTCGGGATCGGTCATGAACACGTCCTTCCTCCATAGTGTGGAGATCTTCTAGAAGGCCGTGAAGCTGACCAACTGGCTGAATCGCATGGAGCACGTTCTACGTGTCCACAAGGCTCCACTCAGCCATTGGGGCGACCTTGCCACGACGCAGCTTGAAGACAAACTCTTCAAGTATGTGGTCAAGTAGTGGACTGCGCAGCAGCCGCACCTTGACTGACAACCCATGCCGTGGGAGGCTTTCTGTGCGATCATGCATAAGAAGTGTACCCAACGTAAGGAGGCGCAGCGTGCCTTCCACAAGATCAAGGACTTCAGGCAACTGGGCAGCTCGCTCAAATCCTACTTGAGCGAGTTCACCGCACCTGTGGAGGAAGCCGAAAGCTTCACCGAGGGCGATGGGACTCAGACCTTCAAGTACCCGTAGTGCATACTACTGGAGTACTTGCGTGATGGTCTTGCCAGCGAGAAGCTGAAGGACAAGACCACCACGACAGCCACTGGCCAAGCTTGGACAAGCTGGAGGGCATTGCGCGACTAAATGAGTGATCTGTATTCGGCGAACCCGAAGCACTACTCTGATGCACAGCCGAACGCGCGTACACAGCAAGGCCGCGACATGCGCATGGACACTGCAGGGGCTGGTGGATCAGCTGGACAGCGAGGCGGGGTCAAGGGCAACCAGGCCGCAAACCCTCCAGCTAAGAGGACTGGTGGACACAAGGGTCCCAACAACAAGCGCAGCCGCGAGAATGACGAGCTGCAGGCGACTCGTGAGCGTCGCAATGCAGCCTTCCGCAAAGGGCTCTACCACAACTGCATGCAGCCGGGCCACTTTAGGGCTCAGTGCCCAGAGGCTGCTGGTGGTGGACAAGAGGCCGTGGAGTTAGCTGCAGCACCAGCACCTCATGGGGATGGTGTGGCAGGAGGCCGCGGACAGGGCCGTGGACAGGGTCACGGTCGCGATAATGGGCCCGGCCATGGTAACGGACAAGGCCGCGGGGCGAGTTTTCCCCACCCCTGAATGACGTTAGTGGGGACCACTAAGGGGTAGAACGGGATCACGAGTGTGGGTTAATGTTTCTAGATGAGGAAGTTAAACAATTTGAGTTTTTGACGAGTTCAAATTTCTCTGTTGTTTTCTCTCCTCTTTTTGAACCGCATTCTACACTTGCTGACCAACATTGTCCACTAAACCTTGCATCTCCAGACGTGATGCATGATCGTACATGCTTAGTGGTGGCGACACCGACCACTGTGCAAGAGTTGTGTGATGTAGTGATTGAAGCAAACACCCTAAAAGCAATGAGTTCAATCATGTTCAAAGTACCTTTAGTCGACAATTTCAACCTAGTCAAATTTAAACACTGGAAGGTGCTAGCCAAACTCACACATGCCCACAAGATGTGGACTCGAGTGGATGAATCATGGGAGTTGCGACGCCCATGGTACAGATTCCGTGTTTATCACAAACTCTGCTTGCCATCGTAAAGTCTGTTCACGCAGAAGAGTGGAGGTAACATGACGATGCAGTGTAAAGGAAACCTAGCTGGTGCTCCCGTGAACGTACTTGCTGACACAGGAGGAGGCGATTCTTTTGTTAGCCTCGGCTTTACCCGACAAGTTGGCCCAAAGTACGAGCCATCGAATGGCGCAGTTATTGTCGGTGACAACCGTACGGTACCCGTGATTGGTACTCGTAAAGTGAAAACTTGCATTCAAGGGTACACACAGAGTGTCACGTTGAAGGTACTCAACCTTCTTGACCCGTTTGAAGTGGTACTAGGCTATCCCTGGCTCCGTGACAACAAGTCACTAATGTGCTTTGAATCAAATCGTTCCATCCTCTGAAAAGGACAACGCCGCTTTACGTTGATTCCAAATATGGAATTACCACCGACCCGACTCAAAGTCAATGCCAGCTTGTCTGCAATGCAGGTCAAGAGATGTATTCGACAAGGTTGTCGATGATTCCTGGCTCAACTACAGAAAGTGGAGGAAGACGTGAAGGAAGACACGTAACAAGAGATAAAATCTCTATTGGCGGAGTTCTCGGATGTATTCCAAGACTCACCGGCTGGGCTTTCACCAGAAAGATACATGGGCCACACGATTCCGCTGCAACCGGAGGCGACTCCTCCGTTCAGACCCATGTATTACCTTAGTCCAGGAGAAAGGCGAAAGGCCGAACGCCAAATCAAAGAGTACCTTACAAAGGGGTGGACCTAGCCCAGTAGCTTGTCATACGGTGTGCCTATCCTTTTTGTGAACAAAAAGGACGGTGGTTTACGCATGTGCGTGGATTACCGGGCGTTGAACAAGCTGAAAGTGAAAAATTGATTCCCCTTACCGCAGATTGAGGACTTTTTTGACCAACTCCAAGGCGCCAAAGTGTTTTCGTCCTCCAAGGTCCCAAGGGTACCATTAAATCTGCATCACAGAAGATGATGTGCCCAAAACTGCATTTCAGACGCACATGGGACACTATCAGTTTGGAGTGTTATGCTTTGGACTTACAAATGCCCCGGTAACCTTCCAAGGAGAAATGAACCGAACGTTCGCCAAGCAACTCAAACAGTTCGTCTTGGTTTACCTGGACGACATCCTGGTTTTCTCAAAATGAATGGAAGAGTACACAGAACATCTGCGCGAAGTTCTCGCAATCCTTTGGGAACAAAACTTCTATGCAAAAGTGAGCAAGTGCAAGTTTGCACAAGATGAGCTCAAATACCTTGGACACATCGTCGGCAAGGACGGCATCTGTGTTGACCCACGAAAGGTCTAAGCTATTGTTGACTGGCCACGCCCGAAAATTTTAGGCAAATTTGGTATTTCCTTGGCCTTGCAAACTACTTTTGACAGTTTATGCAAGGGTATTCAACCCTGGTGGCACCACTAACCAGGCTCATGCGAAAAGACGTGCGTTGGGAATAGACATCTGATTACGAGAACGCTTTTCTCAAAGTCAAAGAGCTTCTATCCACGGCGCCCGTTCTAGCTCTTCCGGATCCATCGCAACCGTGGG
Source organism: Penium margaritaceum (assembly GCA_023375785.1). Lineage (NCBI taxonomy): Eukaryota > Viridiplantae > Streptophyta > Zygnematophyceae > Desmidiales > Peniaceae > Penium > Penium margaritaceum. The sequence continues at coordinate 34,487 of SZWC01009491.1, forward strand.
AGGTGCAATGTGATGCGTCGGTAGTAGGACTCGGAGCCGTCCTCATGCAAAACGGGCACCCAGTTGCGTATGAGAGCCTGAAGCTCATCCCCACGGAAACGTGGTACACGACTGGGGATCAAGAGCTCCTTGCAGTAGTACACGCCTTCAAGATGTGGCGTTGCTACCTCGAGGGTACTGAAGGGGGTGTGATGGTCGTGACCGACCATAATCTATTGGTATTTTTCAAAACAAAACCCAACCTGTCAAGGCGACAGGCGCGTTGGAGCGAATACCTGAGATGATTCTCGTTCACGTGGGAATATCGGCCAGGACGCATCAATGTGGCATATCCACTAAACCGACAGCCTGTGGAAGTTAAAGTAACCACCGAGGTTGGTGGGTGTTTTATGGCCAGTGCAACAGCAAGAGTACAATCACCAGATCCCCCTACACCTCTGCGACAACCACCACGAGAGATTATCCATTACAATGGTTTTGTAAACAGGATCCGGATGGGATACTCTGCCGATTCTTGATTTCAAGACTCTCGAAATCTAGACAAGTACGGCTTGGTGGAGGCCGCAGGAATCTTCTGGCACGGAGAACAAGTTGTTGTGCCAAACTCGGGAGACCTTCGAGCAAAAATTATCTCCTTGTTCCACAACCCGCCGGTCGCAAGTCATGTGGGACCCCGAAAGACCAGACAGGCACTCTCGGACCACTATTGGTGGCCAGGATGGAGTGTCGATGTCCGTAAGTATTGCATGACATGCAATCCATGTCTTTGAAATAAGGCTAGTAACAAGATGCTTGCTGGACTCCTCCAACAGCTTCCCATTCCTGGGACTCCATGGGAGTGCGTTACCATGGACTTCATTACTGGTCTTCCGGACATGGCCCGTGGCCACGATGCAATACTGGTGGTTGTGGATCTTTTGACGAAGATGACGCACTTTATTCCTACAACCACTAACGTGAACGTAGAGGAGACTGCTTGTCTCTTCTTCGAGGGTGTCGTAAAGTACCACGCCTTGCCGTTGCGCATTATTTCCGATCGAGATACAAAATTTCCTCGTGTGTTTTGGCAAAAGATGCACGAGTACTTTGGCAGTGAGTCACAAATGTCGACATCATTTCACCCTCAAACTGACGGACAAACAGAGCACATGAATTCACTCTGGAGCAGATGGTGCACAAGTACGTGGACCCTGCCATGCATGATTGAGACGAATTCCTAGCACCGACAGAGTTTGCGGTGAACAACTCGGTGAACGAGTCCACCCAGTTCACACCATTTGTATTGAACAGTGATCGGCATCCAGTGGTACCCTCTTCATTGGTGAAGAGTGGGAGTACAGGAGGGCAGGTTCCTTCCGCTCAAGCCTTTGCCGAGTGCATCAACTCTTTGGTACAGGAGGCGAAGGGTCACCTTCAAGGAGCTCGGCAGCGACAAAAGGCATATGCCGACAAAGGTCGCCAGGAGGTCTCATTTGACATCGGTGAAAAAGTACTACTTAGCACTAAAAACATTCGGCTAAAGTTGCCAGGGGCAAGAAAACTTCTACCAAAGTGGATTGGGGCCTTTCCCATTGTGGCACGCATCGGGCCAATGGCATACCGATTGCTACTTCCGCCGAGTATGAAGATACATGACGTGTTTCATGTGAGCCCGCTGGCTCCATACATGACAGACGGAACCGTTCAGCCATCGCTAGCAGTCCTTGCTGCCGACGGCCAATACGAGGTCCTTCGCCTACTCCAGCACCGAGAGCGTACTCTTCGGTTGCGCCTCGTTAGGGAGTACCTCGTTCATTAGGCCAATTGTGGACGTGAACATAATTCATGGGAGCCCGAATCTCGATTGCCCACAGGGGTGGTCAACGAGTACTGGAGCGAGCTTGCAACTCACACAGATCGACGCGTGGCAGGAGGTACCACCTGAACACGCAAAAAGTGAACAATATTCCCACAGGGCAACATTCATAGACAGCGACCATAGGAGGTTGGGGACACCCAACATGGTTGTCGCGCGAATGCTCCAGCCTAAAGGGGGGAGACCGCTAGCCATGCTGACCTACAAGTTGCAGCTTAGGTCCACATACCATTCAGGTGTTCATGTCTAGCTGGTGATAGAAATTATTAATTTTCTTTCACATTGTTGATGACTCACTGACTGACAATCCTACTTGTTGTTCATGACCCAGAACGGTTCATGATATGAGGGGAGGAATGTAGCAGGAGGGCCGGTTCGGCCCTCCCTCCTTGCTGAAGCGAGGGGTGGTTGCACAACACCCCTCGCGTCAACGAGGGCTGGCCGACGGCCAGCACTTCGCTGGCCACCGGCCAGCTCGCTGCCGGCCGGCTAGACGGCCGGCGGCCGGCCAAGCGACCAACCGGCCACCGGCCGGTCAGCCGCCAGCCGCCGATCGCGGCCTGAGCCCGATTGGCGGCTGAGGGGCCACGAGGGCCTCGAGTGCGAGGCCTCGTGGCCTCGTGCCCTCGCCCCCCCTTGCCCTCCTTGCAAATAAGCAAGCGAGGACGAGGGATAGGGGGAGCGAGGGTGAGGACGAGAAGAATGGCGCGAGATCACCAGTGTGCCTCACACGTGAGGATTTCGTGCCATAATGGAAAAACGTAAATCGAAGTTTGTTTACGACAAACTTTGACATAAAACAAACGAAACAACTCGTGCGAGCACATGAGTTCAAGGTAAAAACCCCCGGTTTGGGTCCCAAAACCAGTGGGAGGGTTAAAAACAGAAATGGGCCTCTGGAGACTCGAAACATTTGAGTCTCCCTGCCCTGGGTCGTTGATGACGATTGCCCCTCAATCCTGTGAAGGGGGTAAACCCCTGATGCGGATTGAGAACGCCATTCTGCGAACTCCAACGACGACTGTAGAGCAGGAGTTGGAGACTCGACCTGTTACAATTGAAGAAGCTGGTAAAACTTGAATGGTGGGACAAGATGCAATCCGACATGGCCAACTCTGCAAAACTTGTAACACATGTCAGCGACAAAAATCGAGTCGCACACGGCCACCTGGACTTGTGCAACCCTTGCCTATTCCAACGGAACCATGGGTTGACATCTCCATGGACTTTGTCACTAGATTACCGGTCACACCCAAGGGGTATGACGCAATCCTTGTGGTTGTTGAGAGGTTTTCCAAAGTATCCCACTTCATTCAGACAATGACCACCATCACCGCCGATGGAATAACATGGTTGTTTCTAAACAACATCGTGCGGCTACATGGCATATGGAGAACCATCACAATTGACAGAGGCGGTCGACTTACATGCCGTTTTGGCACGAACTTGTAACTCGCTGCGGCTTCATGATTCAACTTTTAAAGATGTTTCATCCTCAAACTGACGGTCAAACCGAGCGGACCAATCAGACGCACGAACAACTTCTCCAAAGACCCTACTGACTTTGAATTTCGTAGATCTAGCAGTTGTCAATTTAGGAATGTTTAATTTTGTTGACCAAGTAATTACTTCCTGTTTTCTTGAAATTCGTCAAAGCGTAGGGGGTGGTTCCTCATATTCGGCGAGGGGTCCGGTGCAGCTTCTCCATTTCGGCAAAAAGGAATCTGCTCGTCGCACTAAAGCGTGTACGTGCAGTTGCCAAACCCGTGATCTGTCAGGATTTCTGACAGATCTTGCATGGCATCTGCACGTGGTCCTCTTGGACCACGTGTAAGTGACACGCAGCAGGTTTGTGTCGCTTGACATGCGACGATGACCGCATGTCAAGTGCACAGAACCATCCGACAACTCAAATCACCGGTTGATGATTTGAATCGCCGGACCATGAAGCGAGACCTGCCATTATGAACAGATGTTTTGCGAGGTCACCATCTGTGCCCCAACGTAAAATACAAAGACGTAAATGACCCCGGTTCTGAAACATGTCTGATGGGACTTTAATTTCGATATTTATTTGTAGTAATTTTATTTGTGACTGGATAATTTCGTCGAATCATCAAAGTTGACGAGATTTGACTACGGAAAAAAAGGTTAAAATCAAAAATCAAAGTCAGTAGGGTACTATGCGAACCTCACGGGATGGATTGGGCACAAAACCCCGGACCGCCGAAATCGCATACAATTCGGCAGTTTCTACCGCAACGGGCAAAACACCATTTGAAGTAGTGTATGGCGAAATTCCCACCACACCAGCCCGACTACAAATGTAGCGGGAGGGCCGGTTCGGCCCTCCCTCCTCGCTGAAGCGAGGGGTGGTTGCGCACCACCCCTTGCGTCAGCGAGGGCTGGCCAGCGGCCAGCACTTCGCTGGCCGCCGGCCAGCTCGCTGCCGGCCGGCTGGACGGCCGGCGGCCGGCCAAGTGACCGGCCGGCCACCGTCCGGCCAGCCATCAGCCGCCA
>SZWC01009491.1:59708-74965 GCA_023375785.1 Penium margaritaceum
CCCCCCCCCCCTCTCTCTTTCTCCCTCTCGCCCCTCCCTCCCTCCCTCCTTTCCTTCCCTCCCTGCCTCCCTCCCTCCCTCCCTCCCCATCTCACTCGCCCTCCATCCCTCCTGCAGGCTGTAAGATCTGACACGCTAATGAGAGTTGTGACACTTTCACGGCCGACAATGCAAAGAGTGGGTCAAGCCATGGAGGTTTTGCTGTGGAAGTCAGAGAAACGGACCAAGAGTAGTTAGTCACAAGCCACTGAGGTGCTACAAGATGGACCAAGGCAGCAAGCGAGCGAGCACCGAGCTCTCTCTAGCTCGTTGCTACCGCGCCTAGTGAACTGTCACCACCCATCCAATGAATTGGCCCAGCACCTGTCCAATCTAACACTGGCTAAGCATCCGGTCAGCACCGGGTGTGTGACAAACAAACAACAACCACACACAAGCATATTGCACTCATATTCAAGGATCTTGTGGATCTTGGATAGCTTGATCCATGAAGTGGTCCGACGTGAAGCTACGCCACCACGGCGAAGTGGCCAGTGGATTGTCTCTCTCTTGTCAGTCACCTTCAGCGCTGAGGTGAGTGTGCAACGAGGCCAGAGGTCACTGTGTAGCACTTGACACAAACGAACACTCCCCCATTACCCACAGCTGACTGGCACGACAACACTTAAAGGATCATACGACGTGACAAAGGACAGAACTGTACACAAGCACTTGCACAATCACTCAACCAGGGGCATCATGAGCGCACAACAGTCCAACATCGTGAAGAGCCGCCTTGAAGGTGTTGCTACTCAGTGCCTTTGTGAGGAAGTTAGCTCGTTGTTGGCGGGTGCCAACCCACACAATGTGAACATCTCCTGCAACCACGCGCTCACGCACAAAATGATGCTCCACATTGATACGCTTCGTGCGAGTATGGTGCATGCCATCTTGCTCAGTAATGGCTTTCGTGCTTTGACTGTCACAGCGCAAGGTGATGCAGCAAATGGGAACACACAACTGCTGCAACAAGCAACGCAACCAGATGCTCTTACAAGTCCCTGCACCAAGAGCAACGTACATTGCTTCACTGGAGCTGCGTGCAACACAACCTTGTTTGCCACTTTTCCAGGAGATCGCAGTCCCACCGACGAGGACATAGCCAATGCGACTACGTGCATCCGTATCATGCGCCCAATCACTGTCAGCATACCCATCAACAACCACCGACGGCTGCGCCCGGTAACAGAGACCAATGCGGGCGGTGGAGAGCGCATACCTCACAACACGCAGTGTGGCCTCCATGTGTTGTGCCCGTGGACACAGTGAGCAAGGAAGCTTACATCGAAGGCCACGTCTTCTCTCGTGGTGGTGGCCAGGTACATCAACGACCCTATGACTCGCAGATAGTCGGTCACATCCATTGGCTTCCCTAGCTTTGACACGTGAAGTGTCTTCAATAGCCTCTACCCGGCAGGCATCATCCGTGTTGATGCAGTGGGCACAGACTCAAGTAGGGAGGCAAAGCACTCCTCCAAGCTCCTCACATACGCAGCCTGGTGGACGTGCAAAACACGACGAGCACGATCACGCTCAAGCTCCATGTCGATAAAAACACAAGCCGGGCCCAAGTCTTTCATTCTGTACGCAGACTGCAGTAGGGAATTCACTGCAGACACGACCTCTTGACTCGAGGATGCAATGAGCAGTTCATCGACGTAGACAAGGATGGCGTCAAACGGTGCTACAACGAGCATGTCGGAGCATGGCGTGACGAAGAGGGCTAGATCCACCGTGCCAGAGCAGTACCCTCCCTTTTCCAGGGTGGAGGTGATCTCCTAGTTCCAACACCACAGCGATTGCTTGAGACCCTAGAGGGCCTTTCGCAGGAGCCAGACTCCATCGGTTCTGTCAGAGAACCTTGGCGGTTGCACCATATAGATTGCCTCCTCCAACTGTCCGTGTAGGAATACATCGTTTATGTCCAACTGTTCGAGCTCCCAATCATGGTGTGCTGCGAGACTCACGAGTGCTCGAGCTGTGGTGTAGCATCCGACAGTGAAAAATGTCTGGTCAAAGTCAATGCCTGGAACTTGGAAAAATACCTTGGCGGTGAGACGGGCCTTGTACTTGTCGAGTTCACCAGTGGGCTTGTACTTTCTACGAAAGACCCATCATGCAGTGATGGCCTTGCGGCCTGGCGGGAGGTCAACCAGATCATGAACAACATAGTTGCCAAGGACCCTCAGTTCGTCATGTGTTGCAGCCTCCCCCTCTTTGGAGTCAGACGCAGCCCGTGCCTGCTGAACTGTGGTTGGGTCCACCGACAATGGTATGGCAGCAACAGCCGCATGACACTTTGTATCGCTGCCAAGGACGACTGCTTCTAGCACATGCTCAAACTCTGACGTAAGCAAAGCATATCCAAGCACAGAGCAAGGGTGGACAATCCTAGTGGCCAAGCATAGGACGTCCATGCCGGTTGGAATCGCTGGGACCACCCAGGCTGAGACTGGGAGGGACGGACAGAGGTCGCTGCAATTGTGGAAGAGCGGGAGGGCACTGGTCACAGACGCCTACCTCGAACAAAAGGTTCAATGGGGGCAGGACCGCGGGGATTGTTGGACAGACTGGACATGCTGGGTACCACGCGAGTGAGCGGACTGGACGGGGCCGCAGAGGAGTGTGTGGGAGACACGGACGATGGGGAGGACTCGAGAGGGGAGCCCGGAGCTCCTAGAGATCTAGAAGACACACCTAGGAGCGTGTCAGAGGATTATGAAGTCACAATGCTGGAAACCGGCGGACACGCAAAGGAGCGTGTCTCCTTTGCATCCTCCGAGGATGAAGGATGCAAAGGAGACACAACAATGGAGACGACAGGGGCAAGGAGAACGGTTTGCCCGCAGACCCTAGGTGTCGACTTCCCTCTGTAATCAAGAGAGCTATAGCAGGGAGGCAGCGGACGAGTGACAACTAAGATCACGAAGAAACACAGATTCAAAGAACAGGGCATCACGGGACTCAATAACGCTCTGGAGCTGTGGGTCCCAGAAGCGCCAAGCTTTCGACTGGGATGAGACATCAAGGAAGGGACAAAGAGGACCTCGCGGGGATAGCTTCCCATTGCAAAAGTCCTCAGGGAGCCAAACAAATGCAATGCTTCTCTACATGCGAGCAAGGCGAAGATCGGCACGGGTGCTGTACGAGGGTCCAAAGGGGGGTCACTGTGCGAGGGAGCGGGCCGTGCGGCACGCAAGTCCAGACCCATGTCATGTAACTCATGGCCTCAATGGCAAACAAAAGGGGAAGACTCGACTCAAATAGGAGGGTGTAGACACCATCGGCGAGGGTCTGATTCCAACGCTCAGAGACCCCTTTTTTTAGGTGTATAAGAAGCGGAAGTCTCCAGACACACCCCGTGGGACTCAAGGAACTGGGCGGTGGGGCCAAGGAATTCACCCCCACTGTCACTACCGAACATGCGAAACGAACGCTAAAACAAACACCTAGCCTGGGCCAACAAGTTGTAGACAAAGCAAGCTCGTGATGGCATCAGTCTACACATAGCCAAGACGGTGATGCAAGAGCTAGACATTAGTAAGGGAAAGGGAAGGCACAACATGAGCAAGAGAAGTGCCAACTATAGGTGTGGAGGGATAATCAAGAGGAACACAATACAGCATGTCACATTTGACCCCCGCAAAACAACACGACCAGAGGACCGAAGAGTGACAGTGCCAACACCATGACTGGCGAAGGAATCCATGCCCCGATTTGTAAGGGAGGTCACCGACAGCAAGTTGAGCTCCAAGGAAGGCACGTAGAGAACGTCAAGCAAGAACAAGACACCACCGAGACCGACAAAACGGACAAACGTCTACTCCCTGGATGGGGAGGAACTGGCCGGAGCCAGTCTGCACAAAACGAACTGATCCGACTGGACCCAACAAGACAAAAGTGGAGCAAACAGAGATTATGTGCTGGGTGTGCCCGGAGTGGAGGACCTAGAAGCCACTGGAGACACAAACGTGGGGCATAATGCCACAGGTGGCAACAAGGCCAACAGAGGATGGAGATGAAGCACAGGTAGCAAGACAACGAGGAAGAATGCTAGACTGCCAGCGCTTGACTCCCGAAACAGACGTGGGCGACAGATCCAGAACATGTTCGGGGGAGGTCCCCATGAAGAACAATGTCAGTGTGACAAGAAAGACGTCTAGCCATGGAAGACACACTCTCACCTCCCTGATTGTGAAGGTGAAGGTGCTGGAGAAGAGCCTGCTTTAGCTGGCGCTCGCCGTTGACGGACGGTGCGGACGATGGAGCCAGCGAGCTCGTGGGAGGAGGAAACAACGGAGGAAGAGCGTAGGTGGTCCAGCGTAGGCGAGCGCCACGTAGGGTGGCGGCCATCCCCAAGGGTATGGGATGGATGGATGAACCGAGGAGACCCCAACGGTAGTGTAGACCTGGGCAGAGGAAGAGTTGGCGGACCGGGATGAGGAGTTGGGAGCTGGAGTTGGCACTGGAGGAGGAGGAGGAGCCGGTAGTGCGGGCTCAGAGCATGCGCATAGCGTGTGCGAGTCGCAGATCGTTAGGGGGATCAGGGCACTTGCAAGCTGAGTGCTCAAAGATGCCGCAGTTACAACATACCACCTCATGAAGAATACGGGACAGTGAGGCGATTTTGGCGTTCCCCTTGCCCTACCCGCAACCACGGCCACGTCCACCTCCCTGAGAAGAAAGAACTGTGATCATAGAGGTCGATGAACAAGAGGACGTAGGGAAGGATGCAACAGAAGAGACGGGAGAGGAGGAGGTAGTGGTGGTAGTAGCGACACCAGTGACGACAGTGCGGTGAAGACATTTGTTCTGGAGGCTGGTCCACCACACAGCAAGCCTCTCAGCAACGAAGTCCCAGAGGGCACCAACGCCAGGTGGGGACCAGGGTGAAACGAGCTTGAAAGTGAGGCGCTGCAACTCAGCAACTTTGACGTCACAGATAATATCACATAGTTTAGGGATCAACCCGTTGACCATGGTGTGCTCGGCCGAGAGCTGACCCATTGCTACCTCACCAAGCTCGCGAAGCAGTTTGAGCCCGCACGCCCAATAAGCATCAGCAAACTCATTCGCATGCATCAACAGCGTGTTGACCTGCACTGTGAGGGCGCTCTGAGCCGCTTGACCAGTGGCGGCGGTGCGACACCAAAGCATGGTGTATGGAACAACGGGATCAGCCAGACACTGAACAGGAGGATCTACATTGTATGTGCCAACGTCGTCGACAAGGGTCTCTGCCGCAGCTACAATGAGGGCGCGGACAGCGCGGGCAGACTCGATAGCGACAGGCGTGAAGGGTGGGACAACTAGGAATAATTACTCTAATAGGTGTTCTCCATATGCCCATGCACTATAGTGGGTTTCTCAAAAGGAGAAGACAAGTCCAGTGGACAGGACGGGAGGCTGGTAAAGGAAGTCATGCTGGCAGGAGACAGCGCCAGGACTGGCAGCAGATGGACCGACAACAGGGTCAGCAGAGACTGTGGCTGCAGTGCTAGTGGAAGATGGGGTGGAAGAGGCACCTGCACTGGTGCCACTAGAGGCACCAACTGGTGAGAGAGAGGCAGTAGGAAGACAATTGAGAAAAATTGCAGTTACTTTGTCTGAAAAGGTAGTGCAGTTGTCATTGGCGACTTTGAGGCGCTCTTTTGCCTCTCGCTGAGCCTCACGAGTGAGGTTCAGCTGGCGCTGAAGGTCTGCTATGGCCGACTCATCGTCACCAGGCATGGTGACAAATGAGGGGTCCTGCCAAAGAAATTTTGGTAGAGTTTTCCCTGCCCCAGTGGGCGTGGGAAAACTGGTAGTGCCTCGGGCATGTTGGATGTGCTACACGACAACCGGATCCAAGGAACACAAACAAGCCACAATAGAGGAGAGAGGTGTGTAAAAAGAAGAGAGACAAGCCACGAGCCCTCATGAGGAACAGGAAGGGCTATGCAATAAAGCAAGAAGTGGCGGGATCATGGAAGCAGCTACAACATACCTGATAGAGATGAGGGATGCAGCTAAAACTACCAGGACCAGGACACGTGTGGTGAAGGCAGCACCCACAGTAGGGAGCATTGCCGCTATAGATATGGCCATTTAAACCAGGATGGTGATATCGGAAGGTGCAAATGCGGTGGATGCAATGGCAACGGCTGTGGAGGCGCACATGGCCGAGGTTGGCTTTGGAGGTGCGGATGGCCAAGGCGGTTGTAGACCTAGCAAAGGCTGCAGAAGATTTTGAAGAAGCCACGATTTCTGCGACTGCGGCCAGTTGTGTCCCAACATCTACTGCTGCTGTAGCTAATGGTCCGGCTATTATTGCAGCTTCAGTGTAGGACTCAACAGCACGTCCCGCGAATGTGGAAGCAAGGGCACGTGCTGCACGAGTTGCGGCGGCAAATGTGGCTGCAGCTAGAGTAGCGACGTCTATAACAACGCAAGTAACATGCATGAGTTTTTTTGTAAAATGCATCATGTCTCGACGCCAAATGGAGTATAGAGACGGAGCTTCAACGTCGTGCGGCTACTCGACCCCCTAGAGGAACCAAGGTGAGAGGGACTTACCGAGCTCTGTCGTTCAACTTGAGGTGATGCCATGGAGTCCTCGGCGGCGGACACGCTGCCTCTCCGGCCACTGGACAGGTGCGCCGGGCGCTCCACGTGGTGCTGGCCAAGAGATGCCGCACCCGGAAGATCCAAGGTAGCCAGGTTGGCAATGTGCACCATTGTAGTGGTGCTTGCACGTTGGTGGTTGACGATTCTGCTGTTGTTTCACACAAAAATGGAGCACTGCACCCACCGACACTGTTGCAGTCTGCGTGTTGCTAATGCACAGAGCTAAGTGGGCCCTTAGCTGCTGAGAGCAATTTGCTGCTGCTGCACTACGACTTAGGACCGTTGCTGCAATCTACTACTTTAGTTTTGCTTTACCCTGCTTTGCTGGTGCAGCCACTCTACTCTGCTGCTCTGTTGCTGTGCTGTTGTTCTGCTGATGCTGCTGAAGCCATCAGCTACCATCACTGACGGTACTGGCAGTTGCTACAGTGGTGTATTGGCACTACAGTTGGATGCGGCTTGCTACTGTGGTAGTGCTGGCCGTGGAGTCTGGCCATAGCTAAAGCTGTGGCTTCTGCTACTGCTGCCAGTGCTACCACTGCTACGGCTGTTGTAGGTGATGCAATGGACAATGCAGTTGCCACTTGCTTTGCCGCCTCTACTGCTACCCTGCTTTGCTACTTTAGTCGCTCTGATCTGCTGCTCTGTTGCCGTGCTGCTATGTTGCTGATGCTGTTGAAGCTTTCAGCTGCCATTGCTCATGGTAAGGGTGGCCGCCGGTCGTTGTTTAGTGCAAAGAATGCACCGTGATGGAAGCGGTACCGGCCGCTTGTGCAGAGGAGGCGACTGGTGCTCCTCATGGCACCGTGTACGAAGACAGGTATTGCACAGTGAGCATGCGGGGTACTGGTCTAGAGTTAGCCATTCGCCACAGCGGGGCCCGTCGCCATGAGAGGCAAGGCCATGGTCCTCGACCAAGGAACAGGAGGGAGATGGCGTGATGAAGGGGATGTGTGACTCACTCTTCCCTAGTGCTGCTCAGGTTAGAGCCGCGCAGCTCACGGCGGCGTGGTGGAGATGCGGTGCCAAGAATGGCAGCCGCGGTTTCGGCCCAGAATACGTGGACAGTAGCTTGCTGTTTCGTTCTTCTTCCACGCACAAGGTGTTGAAGATTTGCCCCTCTGCATGCCCAAGTGCGGCGCCGGGAGGCGCCGACGAGCCGCCAGAGAGATGAAAATCCTCGTCGACGGATCTGGCGACTCGAGCATTAATTGGATCCTAAAATGCAGGATTTCCCCTGAAAGTTGACGAGTTGCTGAATGCGGTGGAAGTTGTTTCACCGAAATCGGACGAGTAACGAGGGAGATATGGGCTTCCAAAGTTGGGGTGTGCGCGGCGGTTCTGGGAGCCGGCCGCGGTTCGAATTCCGGTGAATAATTGACCGGAGCGAGCAACAAAATGCCATCTGGGGATTTTGCTCCGGAAGGACTGCCGAGGCGTCCGGTGGATGATCCGTCGGATTTCAGGAGTGCAGTTTGTTACTGAGGGACTTAGCCAAAATCCTGGCTCGGAGTCCGAAACTCAGTAGTACAGTTAGTTACTCGGGGACTTGGTCAACATTCCGACTGGAAGTCCGCGAACAGGTTTCGACACACATCAATCCCCATCACCAAACTCGATAATTAACTCATCAAAACAGACCCCAAAGGCGCGAGGGGTGCCGCCACTACGCATAGGGACATCTTCGCCTCCGGAATGGCGTTTTTGATGGGTCCTTGATGTGTGAAGGCGCCTCGGCGGGCGACGTGGTGTGCGCCGCCGAGTGAGCGGCTGGTTTGGGGTGCTGCGCTTCGACTGACGTAGCAGGAGCTACGGTTATCCGAATTGCACACGGTTTGGTGGTTTGGAGAGCTCATAACTAGCCCTACAAATATTTAGATCATGTCCATGTTGAAAAACTAATACAAAATCGCGTTATTCCCTTCGCAAAAGTGACTATCTCGCAAATGCCTTCGACTCCTAGAAACACAGCGTGAGGCGACTAGAAAGCTCACGCTTAGACTCAGAACCACCCGCAAAACATAGCCGTGAACACACAGTAGACCCGTCGGGCCACGTTGGAACTGCCTCCACCCCGGGGCCGTTTTCTGACAAAGGGTTATGGGCCCACAGCCCTGACCGGTCTGCACATCGCTCACGGCTTTCGCGGCGGACGGGACTGTCGTCAGGGACGATATCGCCGTCAAGCTCTGAGGTCCCAGAGTTGAAGACTGTGCAAATGGTGCAAAAGGAGATGCAGCCCATCCAGAAGTATGCAGGTGGTCCTGGCTATGGTCTATGGAGGTGGCACTTCGAGCTGCACCTCGCGCATAAGGGGCTGCTGGAGGTCATGAAGGGAACAGAAGTCCTCGACAAAGCGACAGCGACGGAAGCGCAGAAGGAGGCCTTCGCAAAGAAGAACACGGAGGCGCTCATGCTGCTGGTGTCCGGGACGGCCGAGTCGCAGTGGGACTACTTCCAGGGCTGCAAGCTGGCAGCCAGAGCTTGGAAAAAACTTTGTGCCATCCATCAATCCAAGTCGCTGGCAAACAAAATCTTTGCAATGAAGTGACTCCTGACAGTGAGAATCGAGGAGGGAGATGATGTCATCACCGCCATGCAGCAGATTGAGTCGCTTGCCTCACAATGTAACGACGTGGGGTGGAAGATCGACACGCAGCTGCAGGCGATGGCCCTCCTCATGGCCCTTCCTGACAGTTGGAGCCCTCTCGTTACAGTCTTGGGAGGATGGGCAGAGGATAAGCTCACCTATGGCGCGGTCGCAGAGTACATCCGCAACGAGGCGCAGCGACAAAGCTGCGGGGAGTCCTCGTTGTCCTCATCGGCCCTCGTCACCAAAACGCGTGGTGGCGGAAGCGTGGCCAAGGGAGGTGGCGGACAGGGCGGCGGCAAGAAGGGTGCCAAGAAGGGTGCGTGCCGTAACTGTGGCAAGGAGGGCCATTGGGCCCGTGAGTGCACCGAGGAGGCAAAGGCCGGCGGCAAGGACGCCAAAGGCAAGAAGGTGCTCCTCAACGGTAATCAAAACCACTACCTCAAGAAGGCCAACCGGCGATGCCTTGACTCCGGAGCGGAGGAGCATACCTAGGTCGAGAAGGTCAGGTTCATCAACTACACCAAGTCCACGAAATCCATGGTGGTCACGAACGACAAGGTCGAGCCGGCGGTTGGCCAAGGAGATGTGGACGTGGAGGTGGTTGTTGGCGGAAAGCGGGTGCAGCGCGTCATCAAGGACGTGCAACACGTACCCGGCTTGGCTGACATTCTAAGTGTTAGCCGCCTGACTGACAAGGGGTACGAGGTGCTCTTCAGGAGAAGAGGGGCAGTCGTGCGGAAGGACGGTGGCGGTGAGCCCATGCTGGAGGCTAAGCACGAGGGAGGCCTCTACATCGTGGAGACCAAGGTGATCCCCGCGGCGACAGATTCAGTAGACTTGCAGGAACGCACCGTCAACCTGGCTAAAGGAGGGGGAGCTGATCTGGAGCTCTGGCACCGACAACTGGGGCATTCCTCACTCCCAGTCGTGAAGGAGATGGCGAAGCGCGATCTGGTACGCGGCCTCGTCATCGACGGTGCGGAAGAGGCGACAGATGCAACAGTGCCCAAAAAGTGCGAGCTTTGCATCTTGGGCAAGGCGCGGCGCAAACCGTTCAACGAGAATGTGAATCGGGCCTCGGACCTGCTGGAGGTCGTGCACAGCGACGTGTGCGGCCCATTCAAGACGGCGTCAAAGAGCGGCGCCCGTTACATTGTCACCTTCATTGATGACTATAGTAGAAAACTCTTCGTGTACTTCATGAAGCGGAAAGGCGAGGTCCTGGACCGGCTGAAGGAGTATGTCGCCGCGGTGGAGAGGCAGACTGACCGAAAGGTTAGACCGCTACGCAGAGACAACGGCGGAGTGTACGTGGGCTGTAGCGGGTGGATGAAGCAGCAGGGCATAAAATGGCAACAAACTACGCCGTATTTGCCTCAGTCAAATGGCGTGGCGGAGCGGGCAAACCAGACGCTGCTGAACATAGTTCGGACCATGTTGGTGGATGCGGAATTGCCGTGAAGCTTCTGGGCGGAAGCTGTGCGTACAGCGAGCTACACCATCAACCTCACTCCTACAGCGGTGCTGAAGGGGAGGAGCGGCTGGAAGACGCTGCAGGAGGTTTGGAGCGGGCGCAAGCCAAGTGTGGCACACCTGAAAGTATTCGGGTGCAAGGCGCACGCGCTGGTGCAGGCTGCACAGAGGCGTGACAGCAAGCTCGAGCCGCGAGCAAATTCGTATCTCTTCCTTGGCTATGAGAGCGCGCATAAGGCATACCGGCTCTACGACATGCGCAAGGAGGAGGTAATCCGTAGCCGAGACGTCGAGTTCGACGAGCAGCAGATTTACATCAGTAGCAACGACGTGGGCGTGGTGGACTCTCCAAAGACGGGGGAGTGGTTCCAGCTCCTTGACTACAAGAAGGAGCCGGCGGACGCCAAAGTTGAGGATGCGCCATCAGAGCGCGAAGGTGCACCAGTGGTGGCAGCCGACGCGGAGGACTCTGATGACGATCAAGCTGATGAGGACATCCACCGAAAGGATCCGGCGGATGACGCACCTAGGGTGCCGAGGCGCGCACTCCCGGCAGAGTGTGCATCGGGCGTCGGTGGAAAATCCACCGGACGTGCCGGTCGTTTGGGCGATGTTTCGCCAGAACGAGAGAGATCCTCGGGGAGTCGTCCGGTCGATGATTCACCGGAGCGTGCTGAGTCGGAGGGATTGCAGCAGAGTGACGATGCGCCACCAAAACTACCACGCCGCAGCGGGAGGCAGCGAAAAGCGGGGAAGCGCTTTGACGCAAGCACCGGTCGATGGATTGGCATGACGCGGTGCATGCTGGCTGCATCAACGGAGCCGACTACCATGCAAGAGGCGCTTGCACGGCCTAAAGGGGATCAATGGGACGCAGCCATGAAATCAGAGCTGGCGTCCATCACAGAAAATGATACATGGGAGCCGGTTGACAGGCCGAAAGATGCCAAGGTCATCGGCTCAAAGAGGGTCTTTAAGACCAAGTTCACAAAGGAGGGTGTGGTTGAAAAATGCAAGGCGCGGCTGGTGGCGAAGGGTTACGCACAGCGTAAGGGGGAGCACTACGATGAGACGTTTGCTCCCGTCGCCAAGTTCACAAGCATCCGGGCGATCCTTGCGGTGGTGGCCGCGAAGGACATGGAGCTCCACCAAATGGACGTAAAGACGGCCTTCCTCAACGGCATCATAGACAAAGAAATCTACATGGAGGTGCCAGAGGGGGTGAAGGCGCCGGAGGGCAAGGTGTGTAAGCTGCGGAAGTCCTTGTATGGGCTAAAGCAATCGCCCAGATGCTGGTACCAACAGATGGACAGCTTCATGGCACAACTCGGCTTCAAGCGCTGTGAGGCGGATCACAGCGTGTACGTGCGGCGCAACAAACAGCTCCATCATATAGTTGCACTCTACGTGGACGACCTGATTGTGTGCTTGACGGATTTGCTGAGCCTACAGCAGCTGAAAGAGCAGCTGAGCAGCAGATTCCAGATGTCGGACATGGGGGAGCTGGAGTACTACCTCGAGGTGAGCATTACGCGGAACCGGAGGGTGCGCACGCTTGAGCTGGGACAGGCCAAATACGTGGCCGAGGTGCTGAAGCGGTACGGCATGGAGGACTGCAAACCAGTTGGCAGTCCAGTCTCCACGACCTTTGAACTCAGTACGGCAATGGCGCCGCAAACAAAAGAAGAGCGGGAGGATATGGCAGGGGTGCCCTACCAATCGGCGGTGGGCAGCCTGATGTACGCCATGGTGGCGACTTGACCAGACTTGGCCTACGCGGTGGGCCAAGTTAGCAGGTACATGGCCGATCCAGGGCCACTACACTGGCAGGCGGTCAAGCGCATCCTCCGCTACCTACAGGCGACGCGGCATGCGCGCTTGAGGTTCGACGGCAAGGGGCGGGCGGACCCCTTGCGTCTGGTCTGCTACACGGACGCAGACTACGCTGGCGATGTGGACAAACGGAAGTCCACATCCGGCTACGTGTTCTTCCTCGCTGGTGCAGCGGTCTCGCGGTGCAGCAGATAGCAANGCGCACGCTTGAGCTGGGACAGGCCAAATACGTGGCCGAGGTGCTGAAGCGGTACGGCATGGAGGACTGCAAACCAGTTGGCAGTCCAGTCTCCACGACCTGTGAACTGAGTGCGGCAATGGCGCCGCAAACAAAAGAAGAGCGGGAAGATATGGCAGAGGTGCCCTACCAATCGGCGGTGGGCAACCTCATGTACGCCATGGTGGCGACTCGACCAGACTTGGCCTACGCGGTGGGCCAAGTGAGCAGGTACGTGGCCGATCCAGGGCCACTACACTGGCAGGCGGTCAAGCGCATCCTCCGCTACCTGCAGGCAACACGGCATGCGCGCTTGAGGTTCGACGGCAAGGGGCGGGCGGACCCCTTGTGTTTGGTCTGCTACACGGACGCAGACTACGCTGGCGATGTGGACAAACGGAAGTCCACATCCGGCTATGTGTTCTTCCTCGCTGGTGCAGCGGTCTCGTGGTATAGCAGAAAGCAAGACTGCGTTGCCACCTCCACAGTGGAAGCAGAGTACATCACGCTGGCCGAGGCGGTCAAGGAGGCGGTGTGGCTCCGCAGGTTGCTGGGGGAGCTGGGTGTACCGCGGCAGGAGCCAACGGTGGTGCAAGAGGACAACACCGGCACAATCTCGTTGACCAACAACCCGACGCAGCACAGGAGGACAAAGCACATTGACGTGCGTTACCATTACGCACGGGACATGGTTGAAAAGGGGCAGGTGGTGCTGCAGCATTGCAGCACGCACAACATGCTTGCGGATTGCTTGACCAAAGGGCAACGCGTCGACCGGCACGCATTGAGCGTGGCCGGGCTTGGGATGACCAGCTATGATGGGCTGGAGGGCGCAGCGGAAGATGAGTGAGAGCAAGAAGGAGCAGCGGGCATAGCAGGTGCAAGGGGGAGAATGTTGAAGATTTGCCCCTCTGCATGCCCAAGTGCGGCGCCGGGAGGCGTCGACGAGCCGCCAAAGAGAGGAAAATCCTCGTTGGCGGATCTGGCAACTCGAGGATTGCTCGGATCCTAAAATGGAGGATTAACCCTCAAAGTTGAAGAGTTGCTGAATCTGGTGGAAGTTGTTTCACCGGAATCGGACGAGTAACGAGGGAGATATGGGCTTCCAAAGTTGGGGTGTGCGCGGCGGTTCTGGGAGCCGGCTGCGGTTCGACTTCCGGTGAATCATTGACCGGAGCGAGTAATAAAATGCCATCTGGGGATTTTGCTCCGGAAGGACTGCCGAGGCGTCCGGTGGATGATCCGTCGGATTTCAGGAGTGCAGTTTGTTACTGAGGGACTTAGCCAAAATCCTGGCTCGGAGTCCGAAACTCAGTAGTACAGTTAGTTACTCGGGGACTTGGTCAAAATTCCGACTGGAAGTCCGCAAACAGGTTTTGACCCACATCAATCCCCATCACCAAACTCGATAATTAACTCATCGAAACAGACCCCAAAGGCGCAAGGGGCGCCGCCACTACGCATAGGGACATCTGCGCCTCCGGAATGGCATTTTTGATGGGTCCTTGATGTGTGAAGGCGCCTCGGCGGGCGACGTGGTGCGCGCCGCTGAGTGAGCGGCTAGTTTGGGGTGCTGCGCTTCGACTGATGTAGCGGGAGCTATGGTTATCCGAATCGCGCACGGTTTGGTGCGTTGGAGAGCTCATGACTAGCCCTACGAATATTTAGATCATTTCCATGTTGAAAAACTAATGCAAAATCGCGTTATTCCCTTCGCAAAAGTGACTATCTCGCAAATGCCTTCGACTCCTAGAAACATAGCGTGAGTCGACCAGAAAGCTCACGCTTAGACTCAGAGCCACCCGCAAAACATAGCCGTGAACACACAGTAGACCCGTCGGGCCACATTGGAACTGCCTCCACCCGGGGGGCCGTTTTCTGACACAAGGTTCTAATACCAGTAGGCTGTAAGATCTGACACGCCAATGACAGTTGTGACGCTTGCACGACAGAAGATGCAATGAGTTGATCAAGCCATGGAGGTTATGCCATGGAAGTTGGAGAAACGGACCAATAGTAGTTCGTAACAAGCCACTGAGGTACTACAAGATGGAGCGAGGCAGCGAGAGAGCGAGCAGCAAGCTTGTTCTAGCTCACAACCACCGCGCGTGGTGGCAGCAAACTGTCACCACCCATCTAGTAAAGTAGCCCAGCACCTTTCCAATTAAATAATGGATAAGCACCCGGCCAGCACCAGGTTTGTGACAAACAAACAACAACCACACACAAGCATATTGCAATCAGATTTAAGGATCTTGTGGAGTTCTCTGATAACTTGATCCACAAAGTGGTCCAATGTGAAGCCATGCCACCACAGCAAAGTGGCCAGCGGATTGTCTCTCTTGTCAGTCACCTGTAGCAGTAAGGTGAGCTTGCAACGAGGCCAGAGGTCAGTGTGTGGTACTTGACACAGACCAACACCTCCCTCCCTCCCCCCCTCTCTCTCTCCCTCCCTCCCTCCTCTCTCTCTCTCTCTCTCTCTCTCTCTCTCTCTCT
>SZWC01009491.1:81057-106892 GCA_023375785.1 Penium margaritaceum
AACTCTGGCAAAACTCTTGCACAACTCTGGCACAACTCTAGCACATCTCTGGCACAACTCTGGCACAAATCTGGCCCAGCTCTGGCACAACTATGGCACACATCTGGCACATCAATGGCACAACTACGGCACAACAATGCAACAACTCTGGCACAACTCTGGCACAACTCTGGCACAAGTTTGGCACACCTCTGGCATGACTCTGGCACAACTGTGGCACAGCTATGCCACAAATCTGGCACAGCTCTAGCACAACGCTGGCAAAACTCTGGCACAACTCTTGCACAACTCTGGCACAATGATGGAAGACCTCTAGTACAACTCTGGCACAACTCTGGCACGACCCTTGCACAACTCTGGCACAACTCTGGCATAACTCTGGTACAACTCTGGCACAAATCTACTACAACTCTACCACAACTCCGACACAACTCTGACACAACTCGGGCACAACAAACGAAACAATTCTGGTAAAACCCTTGCACAACATGACGTATCCAATGATCAACTCTGGCACAGCTCTGGCACAACTGTGCAACAACTATGGAACAATTCTGGCACAGGTCTTGCACAAATCTGGCACAACTCTGAAACAAGTGTGGCACAACTCTGGCACAACTACGGCACAACTCCGGAACAACTTTTGCACAACTCTTGCACAACTCTGGCACAAATCTAGCACATCTCTGGCACAACTCTGGAACAAGTAAGGCACAACTCTGGCACAACTTTGGAACAACTCTGTCGCAATTCTGGCACAGCTCTGGCACGCTTCTGGCGCATCTCAGTTACAACTGTGGCACAACTCTGTCACAACCCTGGCATCACTCGGTCTACGGCAAGGGGCAGGAGTGAACGGCACAACTCTTGTCTGAGAGGAGTGATCTGCGCCGAACGATCGCCCAACTCTGTTAGAACTCAGGCACAAATATGGCAGAACTCTGCCACAACTTTGGCATAACTATGGCACAACTCTGGCACAACCATGGCACAACTCGGGAAACGGCAAGGAGCAGGAGTGACAGGCGCAACTCTTCTCCAAGAGGAGTGATTTGTGCCAAACGATTGCCCATCTGAATGCCTCACGTTCCTGCAGAGGGTTACTAAGATCGCTAAGTTAAACGAAGGGTGTGAGGATGACCGTACAACTCCGAGGTTGCAAGAAACACAGAACAGTACCGGCATTATTGGATGGAGGGGCCTCTCACATTTTTCTAAACAACCACATGGTTCAAAACCTGGGTTTGTAGAACAAACCAGGGTTGTTTCAAGGAAAAACCGTCGGTGGGAGATTACAGATACGGAGACTCCAAGAACCACTATGACTACAAGTGGGAGACTTAGGGGACGTAACGGTCTAGAGGCCATGTCCAATGCATGATCACGAAATCATTCTCGAACTTGATTTCCTGTACCAGCACAATCCTCAGATCGACTGGAATAGTGACGACGTCTACGTGGAAATCAACGGCGCCAAGAAACACCTTCCACGCGTGGGGTGGAAGATGACAACAGAAGTAACAAAGGTAGAATCAGTAGAGAAAACCACCGCTATCGAGAAACAAAAACTGTGCAGCCAATACCGCTCAACGTGGCCAAGCATTGTATGTAACGAGGGGCCAATACGTGGATCATACACCTGGAGCCAATGGAGGAAGCGGAAATGGCAGTAGTTGATTCATCGGCCTCATCAGCCTCATCGGCCTCATCGGCATCAACAAAGTTTGTGATGGTTCCCGAGGAGTATGCACCTCTCATCTAAGAGTTTGCGGACATACTTCCTGACGTACTCCCAAAAACTTTGCCACCACGATGTGAAGTCGACCATCGCATCGAACTCAAACTCGGCAGCCGATCCATAGTTTGAGGAGCCTATCGGATGAGCGACCATGAGCTGATTGAGCTAAAATAACAACTCGACAAAATGCTCGGTTAGGGGTTCATCCGCCCATACACGTCGCCATACGCCACACCACTATCATTTGTAAAGAAGAAAACTGGTGACATGAGAATGTGCATGGAAAACCGGGCGTTGAATAACACTACCATCAAGAACCGCTGCCCTCTTCTCCAAGGAGCTCGAACATTCACTAAATCGACCTACACAACGGTTATCACAAGATCCGTGTGGCAAACGCTGATGTTGAGAAGAAGGCGTTCTGAACATGCTACAGGCATTTTGAGTTCACGGTCATGCCGCTCGGACTCACAAATGTCCTGGCGACATTCATGGTGGCAATGAATAACATCTTCTATCCATACCTCGACGATTCTTTTGTGGTATACCTCAACAACAATCTGGTGTACAGCCGTACCCCAGAGGAGCACAATGGACATCTCGGATAAGTTTTCAAAGTTTTACAAAGAGAGAAATTGTTTGGAAAATTCTCAAAGTGTGACTTCGTTCGCGGTTTGATCAAGTTTTGGATCACGTCATGAACAACGGAAGGATCACCATGAATCCGAAAAAAGTGGCAGCAGCCGCTGATTAGTTCGACGCCAACCAACATCCAAGACGATCACATCCTCCTTGAAATCTGCAATGTCTACCGGCATTTCATATGTGATTACACATAAGTGTCAGCGCCTCTTTTCGACCTCACTCGAAAAGAAAATGAAGGGCAGTGGACAGACAACGAACAAGAAGCATCCACCCCATTGTGAAGCTTTCTGACCTCGGTACCAGCCCTACAATTAGACGATCCAATGATCGAATGTATCATGATTGCGGACACCTCTGACCGAGCCATTTGCAAAGTTCCCCTATAGGATCACAACACCGGAAAAAAACCGGTCACATACATATCGCGAAAGTTGCACGGACCGGAATTCAACTACGATGTATACAAGAAAGAGATACCGGCGGTCGTACACGCATTCAAGACATGGTGGTTCTATCTTGAATGCCGACAATGTGTCATACGCACCGACCATCTCAAGCAATTGTTCACACATGGCTACGACCAGCATGGCGGATATTACAAAGCAAAGTTCTGGCACGACACACCCTATTGGTGGCGGTGATTTACTTGCCAGGTGGTCGTACCCGCAAACAACAAATTCTGTCGTATGCTGCTCGAGTAGTGCCAGGAACCCGGTCGAGGTGGACATTTTGCAGAGGACAAGACGTTGAAGAAGCTTTCGAAGTACTAGTGGTGAGAGAATACACAAGCCGGCATGGCCAACTTTTGCAAATCATGCGACACGCGTGAGCAACAAAAAATCCCATCGCACGGAGCCACCCAGGCTTATGTGGCTGCAACCCATTCCGACGGAAGCATGGACCAACATCTCCATGGACTTTGTCACTAGATTACCGGTCAAACCCGAGGTGTATGACGCAATCCTCGTAGGATCTCCAAAACTTCCCACTTTATCCCAAAAACTCCCATCATCACCGCCGAAGGAACAGCACGGCTGTGTCTAAACAACATCGTACGGCTACATGGCGTGCTGAGAACCAAGCGACAGAGACGGTCAATTCACCAACAATTTGTGACTCAAGCTCAAGATTCGCTACGGCAGTCAGATCAAGCTTTCCACGGCGTTCCAACCTCAAACATACGACCAAAGCAAGCTGACCAATCAGACGATCGAACAATTTCTCCGAACATTATACAAGCCATACCAGAGGGATTGGACAGCCAAACTTCCGACTGCCAAACTTGTATGTTACTATGCGACATCCACCGCAACGGGTAGAATTCTATTTGAAGTGGTGTATGACAAACTTCCCGGACTTCACAGCATAAGCAACATTCATGTGGTCGACATCCAATGTCGCGATGTCTCCACCATCTAGGACAAAACATGGCAGACACTCGCAAAGACACAAGCGGCGATGAAGCGAGACGCCGACCAACATTGCAGCGATGACGTGTTCACCGCTGGAGACAAAGTTCTCCTCAGTTTTGCAAACATTAAACCATAGAAAGCCAACTGTTTAAAACTCAAACCTCAATGGTTGAAACCATCGGAGATCAAGCGCATGCAAATCCCTGCAGTTGCATGAATCAAACTCCTCAACACAATGCAAGTTCATCCAGTATTCCACATCAGTGGACTCAAGCACTACCGAGACCCCGGCGAGAACTTCCACGGTAGGGATGTGCCTCCCCCTCCTCTTGTACAAGTGGAGAATACGCCATCAAGGATATCCTCAGCCATTGATGACGTGGCAAGACGGTGAACTACCTTGTTAAGTGGCACGGCTACGAACAGTGCACAACAGTTGAGAACCCCATGACAACTTCCGCGCCGTCAATCATCTGATCGACGGGTATAATCGCGGTCACCAGGCTACACCTGTAAGCACGCCTCGGTGTCGCGACTAATAGGGGAAGAAATGTTATGTACCAGATAAACACGAGCCCCTAAACATCTTTAGTAGGCGTTTATGTCATTCCACAAATAGCACACTGCACGTCGAGACATGAATTGTTTCTCCGATGGTCGAAGGCAGTTCGACCAACTGCACTCATCCTCTGGTGATCCTTCTTGCACATTCCAACAACTTTGACCACTTTTGAGAATCATTGACAGAAGTGTCATGAACTTTCTGTCGACATCTTGGTGCATTGAGATGTACTGAGATATAGAAAGATACATCTCGCATCTTTGCCGTCGATCTCCGAAGCCCCGATTCCTCGCCGAAGCTTCTCGATCCAACCACTCCTGACGTGACTCCACACGCATAGCTGGAAAATTTGTTGAAGTTTCGTTGGCCACTCACCTCTCTATTCCCTCTTTGTCTCACTTTTCATGGCACACACACACACACACACACACATGTATAAATTAAATGAACATGGCCTTCCCTTGGGAGACGTCACTCAAGCGAGCCCTGACTGCTGGCTCCGGCTTTGCCTTGTACGCTAGGCAAAGGGAAGCGCTTCAACGATGATCAGTCGGAGCGCCTTTCCTCACCCATAAGTCGAGGAGAGTTTCATCTTGGTCAAGGAGATCCGTCTAGTTAATTATTTTGTGTCCCTGGTGCATTTGGAGCTTGTTGGGGACGAACTCAGATCACTGGTGGTGGATTATTCCGCCACCCATGGCGGGTACCAGATTCCACCCCCCCAACACCCAAACTTCGGGCTGGGCTAACTTTATGAATAGTCACTTGAATCAAGCAATTCAAAGCTCGATATTGTATGGAAAATCCAAGGAATCCAAATCAAAAGCCAGATAAGGTGTTCAACCACTCCTCGGTGGTCGAACTAGAGAGTATAGTCAACGGCACTCGTGGCAAGGAGCACACCATGTTAACAATCTCCCCCTTGCACCGCAGCCTTGCTTCCCTGTCCTTGGAATCTCTAGCACTGTAAACCTCAGAGTACAGACCAAGCTCCATGCAGCTCGCGTTGTGCCTGTCCTTGGGTTGTGCCTTGGTTATGGCATTGGCGAGCATGCGCTTTGTGCCACAATGCACAATGGCCGCATCTCCCTTCGCCACCAAGTCCCGCGCGTAGTGATGCCGGATCTCAATGTGCTTGGTCCTCATGTGCAGCACCGGGTTCTGGGTCAGGTAAATGGCACTCATGTTGTCGACATTGAGTACCATCGGCTTTCTTTGCAGCACCCCGATCTCCTTTAGCAGCCGCTGTAGCCACACCGCCTCCTTTGCGGCTTTTGCAAGAGCGGTGTACTCCGCTTCGGTGATCGACAGTGCAGCACAGTCTTGCTTCCTACTTGTCCATGAAATTGTTGTACCACCAAGCACAAACACGTACCTCGACGTTGATTTTCTGTTATCTACATCACCAGCCTAGTCGGCATCGGAGTAGCCGACCAACTTGAGGGACCCGTCACACGCTCCCCCACCAAATACGAGCCATGCCTGCTTTGTCACCTTGAGATAGCGGAGAATCCGCTTCACTGCTTGCCAATGCAGCGGTCCAGGGTCAGCAGCATAGCGGCTCACTTGGCCCTCCACGAAGGCCAGGTCGGGCCACGTCGCCACCATGGCGTACATGATGCTCCCCACCGCGGACTGGTACGGCACACCTGCCATCTCCTCCTTCTCTTCATTCGTGCTTGGCCCCATACTCGAGCTCAGTTCATATGTGGTGGTCATGGGTGTGCCGATGGGGTTGCACTCCTCCATGTTGTAGCGGTGGAGTACCTCTTGCACGTACTTTGCTTGCCCCATCTCCAATGTGTGTGCCTTGCGGTCCCTCTTGATGGAGACGCCGTGGTAGTACTCGAGCTCGTCCATGTCGGTCATTTTGAACCGACAGCCCAACTGCCGCTTCAGATTCACCAACTCCTCCATGACCGATGATACAAGGATGAGGTCATCCACGTGAAGGACCACAATCTGGTGCAACCTCAGCTGCTTCCGCAGGTACAAGCTCTGATTCGATTCGCAACGCTTGAAGCCAAGCTTGGCCATGAAGCCATCCATTTTCAGGTACCACATGAGTGGCGCTTGCTTCAGCCTGTATAGCGCCTTGCGAAGCCCTCACACCTTCCCCAGCGGCGCGTCCACCCCTCCGGCACCTCCATGAGGACCTCCTTGTCCAGGTTGCCATTGAGGAATGCGGTTTTCACATCCATTTTGTGGACTTTGTAATTGCGCGCTGTCGCTATCAAGAGGATGGAGCAGATGGAGGCGAACTTTGCCACTGGTGCAAAGGTTTCTTCCTAGTGTTCACCCTTCCGTTGCGCATACCCCTTTTCCACCAGCCCGCACCTTGTACCGCTTCACCTTTCCCTGCTTGGTGAGCTTCTTCTTCAAGATCCACTTGGAGCCAATGATCTTTGGGCCCTCCGGCCCGTCGATCAACTGTCAAGTGCCGTTCTCTTCACGGGAGATGAGCTCAAAGTTAACGGCTCTCTCCCACTAAGCCCCATCCTTCTGTTGCAATGCCTCCTTGATGGTCTCGGGATTCTCTTGTACAAAGAAAACTCGAGCAAACCCAGTCTAGATGCCCTCCGTGGCATCGTATCATTTTGTCATCCTCCTTACGCGTCCGCTTCTTCGGGGCTCTGCTGTTGAGGATGCTGCTGCTGCTATTGCTGCTCTCTCGTGGTGCCACTCACACCGCTGGCCTGCTCCCCCTCTCTCAGGGACCATGGAGATATGGGCTCAATCCCCACCTCCTCATTAAGCTCTACTGCTGACGGCGCTTTGGACTCATTATCCGACACGGATAAATGCAAATCAGCCGCTCCCACATCCCCTGGATGGTTCCCGCTGGATGGAGCCGCTTCGGTGTCACCCTGTGAGAGTGGGTGCTCTCTGGAGATTTAGCCTTTGTGTGTGGAGAGCACAGTTGCAGCGGAAAGATAGACTTGGAGATGTCTGGGATCCAGAGCTGGAAAACACAGGTTTTCGATTGAACTGAGTACAGGGTATCTATACTGTTCGGCTGGCTAGCCCAGGCCTCTTCCTACTGCTTTCCTAGCTTGCTAAAACAAGCCACTTGCACCTATACTAGGTGTCCTACTTGCACCTGAACTCGGTGCCCTACTTGCACCTAGTGCCTTGTGCGAGAAGTTCCCGGCCGTCGATCGTCCAGATCAACGGTCCCTTCTGTCTCTCGGCGAGCCGCCCCGTTGGTCGCGTGTGACTCACGGCGGTGAGTGCTGTGACCGTCGCGCGGTCACAGCCACCGCGCTTGCTGCTGCCGTTGATAGTGGCTGTTGCCGAGAGCTCCCGGTGGCGCGCTCCCCTCGGCGGATAGCGTATCCGTTACGCTACTCGCCGAGGGGGCGAAAGCCACCCTAGCGTGGCGGCTACGGAACGTCGTGAGGGGGTTCGCACGAAACAGCCCCCTAGCGTCGGCGTGAACCCCACGCCGGCGCTTGCTCACGCGCGCGCTCCCCCTCCTCCTCCTTGTATCCGTGGTCGAGCGGAGGTGAGATCGACCCCCGGACGTATTTCCGATAAACGAAAAAAACCCCGAGTACCCCCCAAACCCAGGTGAGACCCCGAGTATGCCAGAAAAGAGGGGCACTTCGTTACATTCACCCCCCATGTCGGAGGCGCGATGTCCCGGTGCGCCTGAGGTACTCCTGATGAACAGCGTTGGTACCCCCAACGTGGAAGTTGGCCTCTGGCTCACAAGAGTTGTGCTCCGCCGGGTACCCCTTCTACTACACCAGAAACTCACGCCGTCGTCCCCTCTGGCCGTCCACCAAGATGTTCTCCACCTCAAACTCCTCACTGCCTGTAACCTGGACAGTAGGAGGTGGAGCTATCCCACGACTCTGGAAGAAGGTGTTGGGGTCACGATAGGCACGATGCAGGGAGATGTGGAACACTGGATGGATGGTGTAGTGAGTTGGCAGCTCCAGCTTGTATGAAACGGCCGACCGCTTCTCCAGAATGCGGAACGGACCCACCCATCGCAGTTTCAGCTTCGGACTCCCAACTCCCATCAGTTGCAGGTTAGCAGAGTTCAGCATCACCTGATCTCCCACTTGGAACTCCTCCGCAGAGCGATGCTTATCAGCCTGCCGCTTCTGTTGCTTCTGTGCCTTCAACAGCCGTTGCCGCACCATGTCCCAAGTGGTGGCAAACCCTTCAGCAATCTGCTGCACAGCCGGAAG
The DNA here is from genome assembly GCA_023375785.1 of Penium margaritaceum. Taxonomy (NCBI): domain Eukaryota; kingdom Viridiplantae; phylum Streptophyta; class Zygnematophyceae; order Desmidiales; family Peniaceae; genus Penium; species Penium margaritaceum. Next base: position 89,614 of record SZWC01009491.1, read on the forward strand.
AGATGTTGCCGTAGCAAGGGCGGCTGGGCTTAGTGGCTGGTGGCCGTAGACCACCTCAAACGGTGACTTTCCTGTGGATGTTGACACCGCTAAGTTGTAGGCGAATTCTGCCACTCCGAGCTTCTCCTCCCAACCCTCTCCATCCGGTGGGACCATGCTCCGCAACAGCTGCTCCAATGTCTGGTTCGTGTGCTCTATCTGCCCATCGCTCTGTGGGTGGTATGCTGTGGTCAGCTGCACTCGCGTGCCCAGCTTCTCCATGAGATCTCTCCAGGATCGCGAAGTGAAGCGTGGATCGCGATCAGAGACCACTGACTACGGCACTCCATGTAGTTTGATGACATGACTGAGGAGGAGTTGAGCTGTCCCGGCACTTGTGATGCTTTCAGGACATGCGATGAAGTGTGCCACCTTAGAGAACCGGTCCACCACCACCAACACCGTGTTGTTACCTTGGTGCGTCACATGCAACCCGCCAATGAAGTCAAGCGAGATGTCTGTCCATGGCCTCTCTGGTACAGGCAATGGTTGCAGCTCCCCTGGTGGCTTGGTCCTCCGTGCCTTGATGCGTTGGCACACATCGTAGCTGCTCACAAACCTCTTGCAATCAGTCGCCATTGACGACCACCAGTACTGGCGTAACAAGGCTTTGAGCGTCTTGTCGAAGCCGAAACGACCCAAGTAGTGGGTGTCATGAGCCTCCTCCAGCAACAACTGCTTCAATGGCACATAATTCAGTACGACAATCCTCCACTCCTGACCCCTTTGCCAATACACTCCATCCCACGTGGCGTCTCTCAGCGCACCACCCGTGAACTCACTGTCCACGCCATAGCCGTGCTTGAACAGGCTATGCATGACTGGAGATCAGCACTGAGATGGCATTGAGGCTCAAGTCCGACCTCCTTGACAGAGGGTCTGCCGGGTTCACCTTCCCAGGCTTGCACAGGATCTTGTAGTCAAAACTCCCCTCAAGAAACTCCATCCAGCGAGTTTGTTGGCGACTGAGGTTCGGCTGTGTCTTCAGGTACTTCAGGGTGTAATGGTCCGTGAAGACCACGCAGCACCACGACTCGAGGTAGCACCTCCAATGCTTGAACGCATGGATCACCGCCAGCATCTCGTTTTCATGGATTGCGTACTTCAGCTCCGCACCGCGCAACTTGCGAGACGCGTACGCAATCGGCTGTGGCCCCTTTCCGTGATCCTACATCAGCACCGCCCCAATGGCATAGTCACTTACATCCGTCGCCATGACGTACTCCTTGGATGAATCCGGATGCACCAGGACCGGAGCGTCACACATTGCAGCCTTGAGCTCCTCGAAGCTCTTTTGCTCCTGATCGTCCCATTCCCACTGGTGATCCTTCCTTAGCAACTGATTCAGCGGCCCACCCTTCTCTACGTACCCCCGGATGAATTTTTGGTAGTTGTTGACACACCCCAGGAAGACCTGGATGTCACGCACGCACTTTGGTGTCGGCCACTACTTCACTGCTTCGACCTTTTTTGGGTCCATGCGGAGACCCTTGCCGCTTACGATGTACCCAAGGAACTCCACCTCCCTTTTCTCGAACTCACACTTGGAGAGCTTCGCAAACAGCTTCTCTTCCCGAAGAATGTCCAGCACCTGCCAAAGATGTTGCTGATGCTCTTCCAGAGTTCGGGAGTAGACAAGGATGTCGTCGAGGAACACCACCACGAACTAGTCCAAGTGAGGGTGGAAGATCCTGTTCATGAGGCTCATGAACGTTGCAGGAGCGTTGGTCAACCCAAACGGCATCACGAGGTATTCAAACTGATCGTACCGCGTTCGGAACGTCATCTTCTCCACATCCTGCTCCGCAATCCGGATCTGATGGTACCCCGAGCGCAAGTCAATCTTGCTGAAGAACTGTGCTCCCCTCAGCTGGTCAAACAGCTCCTCGACCATTGGCAGTGGGTACCGGTTCTTGATCGTTATGTTGTTTAGTGCGCGACAGTCCACGTACATCCGTAGCTCCCCTGTCTTTTTCTTCACAAAGAGGACTGGTGTAGCGTAGGGTGACACCGATGGTCTGATGAAACCTTGCTTCGTGAGCTCCTCCAACTACTTCTTCAGCTCACCCAGCTCATTTTTGCTCATGCGATAAGCAGCTCGTACCGTTGGAGTTCCTCCCAGAACCAGATCAATTTTGTGGTCGATGTCCCACTTTGGTGGTAAACCCTTTGGCAGCTCAGCAGGAAACACATCACTGTAGCTGTCCAACACTCCTTTGATGCCTTCCAACAGCTCTGTTGCAGGTGCTTTTTGCTGCTCTCCCTCTTGTTGCTTTGTCTCCGCTGCCAGCACTTCCACTTCTGCAGGTGCTTCCTTCTGCCGCACCCACACAAGGTACACTTGTTCCCCCTTGCGCTGACAGCACTTCAGCTGCACGTAACTAAACTACGGCACCTTGCCTGCCTTAGAGTCCTTCTCCTCTGCCCACAACGGCAAAACGATTTGCTCTCCACTTTTCTTCACTTTCACTTGGCTGCGCACCCAATCCACATCAGGATTCCACTGGTGCAGCCAGTTACGCCCCAAAATGGTGTCGTAGGTATCCATCGGGCATGTGCAAAAGTTCACATCGCACGACAGCTTGCCCAGACGGATCCTCAGAGGCTTCAGAGGTAGTCCGCACTCCAACTCCCCTTGCACCAACTTGGCCGTAGTTGGCTTCCCGGGTAGCCGTGCAAGCCCCAACCTCTTTGCAAGCTCATCACTGAAGAATGAGTGCGACGCGCCACAATCTAGTAACACTTTAATCTGTCGGCAAGTCTGGCGCCCCTCGCCGTTGGCAGAACCAGCCGATAATATTTCGGCTTTAAGGAGGATCCCCGGAACGCTCCCGCTTCCTTCTCTTCGCAGCAATACACTCGGCAGCTCCCTAGTTGTGGAAGGACTTTCGGGACTGGTGTTCGCTGATGCGGACAAAGCTTTCCCAGCAGATGGCCGCCTGCCACTCGCTGCTGGTTGCCGTTTCCCTGCTGCTTCTTCTTGTAGTCCTTCTTGTGGTGCCCAGGCGTCCCGCAGATCCAACAGTTCCCACCACGCGGCTTGCTCTACTGCTGGACTCCTTGCACTACGTCGATCTCCATGGGGTCAGCTTGTTGGTGCTGTGTTCGACGCTGAAAATTCTCTTGCTTCTCACAGAAACCCCCTCGATGGTAGCGTAGCGCGTCGACGCGCTCAGCAGTGGCTACCATCGCCTGGAACTCCGTGATGCCACTTAGTGCCAGCGTGCGCTGAATTTCTGCCTTCAAGCCGTCGTGGTATTTGTCTGCCATCTCCGGCTCGCTCATGTCGTCGATCTCTCCGAGCACAACACCAAGAAACGGCGTGTGTACTCCTGCACCGAACCGATCTGCTTCAGCTGCTTAAGCTTGTTGCTTGCAACAATGGAGGCGTTCACGAGATCAAATCGGTCTCTGATAGCTTGCTCGAACTGCTCCCATGTCGTTGGCACGCAAGCTTCACCTTGCACCGCGCCTGGCTGCCACAACACGGCATGTTGCACAGCTACGTTCCCACCTCCGCCTCGAGTGGCCACCATATTCAGCTGACTCCACCACTCCAATGCCGCTCCGCGTAGCAGTGTCAATGCGAATGACACACGCACAGCATCGTCCTCTGGAGGATGACCCAGAGCGCCAAAGAAGTTGTTCATCGCGAACAACCAGGTCCGAGCGCTTGCACCCTTGACTGAGGGATTGAACGCTTCCGGAGCCTTTGGCTTTGGTCTCAGCGGACTCCTTGACCGGGCCGCCCCAACCTGTCCAGCGTTAGTCCCGTCCCGCAGGTCAGCCATCTGCCGATTGAGATGCTCGTTCTCCAGCTTGAGGGCTCCCAGCTGCTCTACAATCTGCTGCAGGGCCTGCTCCATGGCTCTAGATAGATTTAAGCCACTAGAGATCCTTCGAAAATATTTGGCAGCGTTTCGGCAGCAATCAAAAAACATTCCGGCAGCAATTCGGCAGTCCAGGACGAATATCTGATGTCTTCAAAGTGCGTGGGAGTCACCCGTCGTCTCCCGCGCACGCACGGTAGACCGTGTGGACACTCTGGAAATGTGGAAATTTTTCCAGAGGTTGGCTCGTGCGTTGGTTTCGAAGTCTGGTCCAGCAATCTCCCTCTCGATCAGCCTCGACGTTGCCCGGCGTAGTCTGTGCCTTCGCTCCTTGAAGCTTCGCGAGCTCCGGCAGCGCTTCCGCCCAACGCGTGGCTCTCGCTCTGATACCAGATGTGAGATTGGGTGCTCTCTAGAGATTTAGCCTTTGTGTGTGGAGAGCACAGTTGCAGCAGAAAGATAAACTTAGAGATGTCTAGGATCCAGAGCTGGAAAATAGAGGTTTTTGATTGAACTGAGTACATGGTATCTATACTGTTCGGCTGACTAGACCAGGCCTCTTCCTACTGCTTTCCTAGCTTGCTAAAACAAGCTAATTGCACCTGTACTAGGTGTCCTACTTGCACCTGAACTCGGTGCCCTACTTGCACCTAGTGCCTTGTGCGAGAAGTACCCGGCCGTCAATCATCCAGATCGACGGTCCCTTCTGTCTCTCAGCGAGCTGCCCCGTTGGTCGCGTGTGACTCGCGGCGGTGAGTGCAATGACCGTCGCGCAGTCGCAGCCACCGTGCTTGCTGCTGCCGTTGACCGCGGCTGTTGCCGGGAGCTCTTGGCGGCGCGCTCCCCTCGGCAGATAGCGTATCCGTTACGCTACTTGCCGAGGGGGCGAAAGCCACCCTTGCGTGGCGGTTACGGAATGCCGCAAGGGGGTTTGCACGAAACAGCCCCCTAGCACCGGCGTGAATCCCACGCCGGCGCTTTCTCACACACGCGTTGCCCCTCCTCCTTCTTGTATCCGCGGTGGAGCGGAGGTGAGATCGACCCCCGAACGTATTTCCGATAAACGGAAAATACCCCGAGTGCCCCCCAAACCCAGGTGAGACCTCGAGTATGCCAGAAAAGAGGGACACTTTGTTACACACCCTCTTTTGTGTCCTCATGTGTCTCCCCATCGAGGAGTGGCAGCCACTCCCCCTACTTGGAGAGACCCGCATCCTTGTCCGTCCAACTGTTGTCCGCGTCGAACGTGACGTCATGACTCTTCACGGTCTGCTACCTCCGTGGGTCGAAGAGCCGGTATACCTTGCTCCCGCTCTCATACCCAACAAAGATGCATCGTTGAGTCTGCGGGTCTAGCTTGCCCCCCACCTCCCATGTCTGCACAACAGCATGCGCAACACAGCCAAATGTGCAGAGGTGAACCACTATTGGCCTCCTCCCACTCCACACCTCTTGTGGCGTCGTCCACACCTTGGACTCCGCGTCTTTTAGTGGCTTCGTCGGCGTCAGGCTGTCCGTGCCGCCTCGCCCCAGTAATGTTGCACGAGGCCGGCATCGCTCAACATAGACCGGACCATGTTGAGGATGGTGCGGTTTTCCCTCTCGGCGATGCCGTTGTGTTGCGGAGAATGTGGCATGTTTTTCTACCACGTGATCCCCTTGCTCTTCATCCGTGCCGAGGAGCCCTCGTACTCGCCATCGTTGTCGCTCTAGAACACCTTCACCTTCAACCCTGTTTGCCGTTCCACTACCGCCACAAACTCCTGCATGCACGACAGGGAATCACTCTTCCTCTTGATGATGTAGAGGTAGATCTTGCAAATTTGATCATCAATGAAGTTCACAAAGTAGCGAGCGCCCCCGATGGAGCTCTCGAATGGCCCACACACGTCAGTTTGAACCACCTCCAACTTCGCCGATGCACGCGTCCCTTTGCCATCAAACGGTTGTCGTGTCGCGTTGCCAACCACGCCCGACTCGTACACGGAATTCTTGGCTGTGTCAAGGCCCTTGACCTCAAGTCCCTCACGGTGGGACATGGCAAAGAACCGATGTAACACAGGCGGTGATGCCACAGATCCAGGTCTCCATCGTCCTTTTACACAAGGTGGACAAAGTCGGGTCCTGCTCGGCTGCCAAGGATCTTTGCACGGAGCAGGTACAAGTCATCCTCTTGCTTTCTGCGTGCAATCACCTTACCGTTCCCCTCCTTGCGGATGATGGCCTCCTTGTTGAAGAGCACCTCCAACCCCTTGTCAGTAAGGCGGCTCACTGACAACAGATTTGTCCCAAAGTTGGGCATGTGGAGGACATCATGAATTGTGCTCGTGACGACTTCCCCATCCACATCCATCTCGATGCGGACGTTGCCTTCACCGGGATCCAACTCCGTTTTGCCGTTGGCCACTGTCATGCGCTGCTCCAAGGCACTATAGGTGACAAATGCCGACCGGTTGCATTGCGTGTGGCGGACCGATCGTGAGTCAATCACGGAGACTCCTGGAGTCAAGTCAGTGGACTCCTTCGCCATCATTAGGAGGTCGTCCTTTCAAACCTTCCCTGATTGGTCCGACTTCGTGTTAGGGTAGTTGCGTACGTAGTGGTCTTCTTTGCCATACACGTAGCACTCCCCCTTCTTGTCACCTTTCTTGGTGCCCTACTTGGCACCCTTCTCCTCCTTGCCTCCTACTCCACCTTGAGGGCGGACAGCACAGGCGGAACTTGACATTGCCCCGCTTTCTCTCCCACCACGCCGCATCCATTCATTATGGACGTATTCAGCCACCTTTGGGTATTTCAGCTCATCGGTAGACCAGCCGCCTACGATGGTAATCATGGGACGCCAATTGTCTGGTAAGACCAGGAGGAGGATCATGGCTTACAACTGAGGGTCGACTTTCCATCCGGTGGCTACGCACTCGGCAATAAGGGGCTCAATCTACTACAGGATCTCCATGATGTTGTCCCCTTCTTTGGCTTGAAGGGTGACGACCCTCTTGAAGAAGAAGAGCTGGTTAGCAAGGTTGGTAGACTGGTAGATGGTGCAGGGATTCTTCCAGGCCTCCGCGGCCTTTGTGCATCCTTGAATCGATGCAAGCTGCGCTGGAGCTAGTGCTAACACCAACAAAGTAAGCGCCTTCTTGTCGCGCTTCTTATACTTGTACACTTCTTCGGACGTCGCGGTATCCGGAGGAGCGGTCTCTCTACCATTTACCAGCTCAAGCAAGCCTTTGTCATCAAGGTTGAACCCAAACTGCCACCTCTACAAAGGGAAGTCGTTCTCGTCCAACTTCAAGATGGCGCCGATGCTCTCTTGTTCAGTCGTTGCCATGGCACGCGGCGGTAGGGTGAAAGTTGTTGAGCTAGGGTCCTTCTAGGAACGTGGGCCCATAACCCTTCGTTGATACTAGTGGTTGTGGAAGCACCCTCAAGGATCCCTAGCTCTCACTTATGCACGCTACCAATGTTTGGGACAGCCAATGAACGCCTTTGGTGAAGGGTGTGGAGTACAAAGATCACGGATGTGAGTGGGTAGAACACGTTACACTCAGTAGAACTGAATTGAAACACGTTTTTGTTACTCAGCATAGTCATATCATATCACATCCTTAAAGCCTGTGATCTCAGCTTTCCAACGCATCCAAACACGCCAAAATCGGAGCAGTAGAGCCCCTCCTGTAGCCATCAAAGTACCCTTGGTGGAGCCGTCCACCTTGCCTCGCACGCTAGGCAACGGGAGGCGCTTTGACGATGATGCGTCGGAGTACCTTTCCTCATCCAGAAGTCAAGGAGAGTTTCATCATGGTCAATGAGATCCTTCTAGTTTCTTCTTTTTTGCCCCTGATGCATTTGGAGCTTAATGGGGATGAACTCGGATCACTGCCGGTGGATTATCCCGCCACCCATGACAAGTACCAGATTCCACACGTCCAACACCCGAACTTCGAGCTAGGCTAGCTTTCTGAATACTCACTCAAATCGAGCAATTCAAAGCTCGATCTTGCATGGAAACATCCAATGAATCCAAATCTAAAGTCAGATCAGGTTTTAAAATACTCCTCAGTGGTTGAACCAGGGAGTACGATCAACGGCACTCCATGTAAGGGGCACACCTTGTCAACACTCTCATCCCCTTGACCTCGTTCATCGTGATGTCATGGGTCCGTCGCTTCATGGATTTCTCGGTGGCCTTGGTTGCTATGTACTTTGCTTGACTGGTGACTTCTCTTGCTACCCATGGATCTTTGCTCTTCTCCACAAGAGCCACGTCACTGATGTCCTTGAGACCTCGCTTCCTTTGGCAGAACGACCGTGCCTACGGCCTTTTCGTGCCTTTCGTAGTGACGTAGGCCGTGAGTTCTTTGGCCCCACCTCTTCCTTCCTTGAGTCACAAGGTGTTCGTGTTAAGTCCTCTGCTCCCTACATTCCTCAACAGAACAGCGTGTCCAAGCGTTTGAATCGCACCCTCGCCGATGGGGTGCACTCCCTTCTCTCTACTTCTGGATAGTCCCCACTCTTTGCCTTTGAGGTCATGTCCTACATGACGTGGGTCTGGAATCACGTCCCTCACGGTCCCCTCCCTCACACTATCATGCCCTTTGAGTGATGGACTGGTCGTTACGATGATCTTCGTCCTGCTCGTGTGTGGGGGTCCCTTGTCTCCTTGTGGCTCCCAGCTGGCCAACAGGACGGTAAGCTCCCCCCCCGTGGCCGTCTGTGTGTCTTCCTTAGCGTCTTGCCATTCTCAAAGGTGTGGCACTTTTAGGATCCTGCTCGCTGTCATGTTCTTGAGTCTCACGATGTGCTCTTTTCGAGCACTTGTTTGAGCGCGACGTCCCTCGTGTCGCGGTCGGGTCCCTCTCTCTACCTCCTCGGGGTGGGAGTGGCACTCCTCCTTTTTGGTCCTCTGTTCTCCCCTCGGTGTGCCCGTCGGCACCCCTTATCTCCGTTGAGTCCTCTGCCTCCTCTGAGCCCTCTTCATCTTCTAAATCCTCTACCTCCTCTGAGCCCTCTACATCCTCTGAGCCCTCTATCTCCTCTGAGCCCTCCGTCTCCTCTGAGACCTCTGCCTCTTCTACGGCCCCGGTTCTCTCTAAGCCCTCTGCTAGCTCTGATTCACCTCCTCCCTCTAAGCCTCTGCGCCCTACCCCTCTTGCTGAGTCATCGCCTCCTGTGCCCTCTATGCCTCTTCCTGCCTCTAATCCACATGTCTCCTTTGTGCCTCCTGTCTCACGCGCACGGTGGCCGTCTCATGGCACTTCTATCTCACTCCCGTCTTGTTGTCTTTGGTGACCCTGGCCTTTGTGCTCTTGACTCGTGGCTACCGCGTTGTCCATTGCTGCATCTGTGGTGTACTCTAGTACTACACTTGGCTATTCCCTCATTGAGCAGGAGTTTTGGCTAGCCCTTACCTCTTCCATGGCTGCGTATATTGCCACGTGCTTTACTATCACAGGTCTCTCTCCTCTTCAACCTGAACCCTTAACTATACATGCTGCTTGCATAGCGACCGACTCCCCTCTGTGGGAGAAGGCAATGAAAGCCAAACTTGATGCTTTGTCTGAGCATAGTGTGTACAAACTAATCGACCTCCCGCCGAGCTACAAAGCGATAGCCGCAAAATGGGTACATTGGCATAAGCTGAACCTTGACAACATTGTCGAACGGTACAAGGCACGTCTCACCGCAAAGGGCTACTCTCAAGTCCCTGGGGTTGACTTCAATGAGACATTTGCTCGAGTGGGTCGCTACACCACTGCTAGGGCACTGCTCAGTCTAGTCGCCTAACATGACTAGGAACTTGAACAGATCGACGTCAACGATGCCTTCCTTCATGGAAAACTTGACGAGGAAATCTATATGGTCCAACCAGTCGGCTTTTCTGATGGGTCAAATCGAGTGTGGCGTTTGCGCAAGGTGGTCTATGGCCTTAAGTAGTCCCCACGTTGAGGAACCAAGAGATTGCAGCAACCCTGGAAAAGGGAGGCTTTCGAAGAAGCACCATAGATCCTACTCTGTTCCTCAGTGCCCCAACCAAGCCACTTGTTCCCATCCTTGTCTATGTGGACGATCTCCTGATTGCTTCTCCAGACGCCACATCTGTCAAAGCTGTAAAGTCTCTTCTACTGTCAGCATACAAGATGAGGAACCTTGGTCCAGCTTGTGACTTTTTAGACATGGAGCTAGAGCGTGACCGCTCATGTCACATCTTGCACGTCCACCAAGCTGCATACGTCTGCAGCCTGGGGGAGCGGTTTGGACCGCTTCTCACATTTTTCCCCAGAGCTTCTTTACCCATGACCCCAGCCGGTCAATCACTGCTGAAGTCCTTCGAGCCACCAAAGTTGGGGGAGGTGGTCGACATGACAAATTATCTCAAAGTCATTGGATCCCTAATACATGTTTCTACCACCACTTGTACTGATGTTTCATTTGATGTGAACTTTCTCTCCCAATTCTCCTAGAGTCCTTGAGAGCGCCATCTTGAGGCGGTGTTGGCGGTAGTCCACACCTCGCACCGAGCTGTACTTTTGTGTGCAGCCCTCAATACTTGTCAGTGGTTTCACTAATAGTGACTCGGCGCATGACTCTGATGCAGGATGTACAACGGAATACATTTTCATGGTTGGTGGAACAGTTGTTTTGTCGAAAAAAGGAAAACAAGGGTGCGTTGCCTGCAGCACCGTTGAGGCTCAGTATGTAGCTCTTGCCGCAAGTACGTGTGAAGTTGTCTGGCTTTGTCATCTACTGAAGTAATTGCGTGTCCTCATTCGCTGCATCGCTCTACGCTGTGACAATCAAAGCTCAAAGGCCATTGCAGAAGATAGCAGCATGCACTAGTCTCGCACCAAGAACATCAATGTGGAGCATCACTTTGTTCGTAAGTGCATTGTTGATGGCATTGTCCGCGTTGCTTTGATGGACACACGGTCTCAAAGAGCTGAATTTCTCACCAAGGCTCTCAACCGAAATGTTTTCAAGATTACTATTCATGTTGTCGGCCTCACCTGTCCCCATGACCCAGGCTGGGGTGCTTGTTGTTTGCTTGTCTCTTTGTGTTCATTTCTCTCACATTCATGCATGTGCAGTGCTCCAGTGTGTGGGGGTTGTTTGCCTGCGGGTCATGGGGGAGTGTTCAAGTCTCGTTGGCAACTCACATCACTATGTGCTCTTATCTCACTCTTCATGGCACAGACACATATACAGATTAAATGACCATGGCCTTCCATGGGGTGAGGTCACACGAGCGAATCCTGACTGCTGGCTCTGGCTACATGAAGCAGCTAACGTTGCACCATGGAGTGCCCTTTGGCACATGAACGGTCGTCATTTGACTATCTTGCTTTGATGTGGTTAATGCTAGGGTTCGGTATTTCTGACTGTTGATCCCTGCGTCATTGTGACTTGCCTCTGGGTGCTTGGGGGACCTGCATGATTTTCTCGAGTGCTGATCCTTGGGGGCCACCGTGTCAGCCGTTGGCTGTGCACTGGTGAGAAGCCACCCTCGGTTGATTCCAAGTGGGCGGGCTCGACTCTCGGGTGGTGGTGCAAAACGGCTCAAGCGACTGCTTGGTACCGGTGTGTACTCACCGGTCTTACACTCTCGCTCCCTGTACAAAACTCTTTGTCCCTCCCTTTTGGCAAGTCAAGCTTACCACATCCATTCCGTCCGATGCTCTCTAGCACGTAGCCACACAATCTGCGTGTCTATCTTGGAAGTTTTCTATCAACTACACAATCCACTTAATGACCCCAACTACGTCTCATTTGCAACTCAACACTTGTATACATGTGTTCGATCAATTCTACACTTTTCATCCAAGTACACTTACTAATGATTCCAAATGGCTCAAATGTCCCACATTCTAGGACCGTGTTCTGCCTCGCAACTCATACCTGTTTACCATCCACGCTCCGTTTGGCATGATACCATAGTTCTTTTTACGTTCGACTAAAATAATTATTTTCCTTCGTCCATTCGAGCACCCAAATGATTATGTTGTCTTTGAGGAATAACTCTCAGAATTACGAAAAAGCTATTTCTCTACACACCGTTTCACGTTCCGCGCGGAGTCTCCTAGGGACTGCAAGCGGAACGTGACATTTCCATGTTTCGCTCGCAATCCCTCGTGGAATCCACGTGAACATGCCGTCCACAAGGAATTGCGAGCGAGATCTACTTGCGAGGCGAGCCGAGACGCGGGACTTCGCCCTCGACTTTCGAAAGCTGAAGATTCAATAAGAGAAATCCTAAGGACAGACCAAGGACATGAACGATAATTTCGACCAAAATAAGACATTAAAAAATACAAGGGACTTTTGGATGAATAGGTCCAAAATTCCAGAGCTAAAAATCATGGTCGAGTTTAACTGTCACTTAGTTCAGATATAAAAAATATGCGAATATAAAAGAAACTACGGTAGGGGGGGTGGGGGGTTTGGGGGAGGGCGACGGGGCTTCTTTAATGCAAAAGTGACAATTTGCAGAGTTTAGGGAATTAGTATTATCATAAAATCAGATTGAAAACATTTAATGAGATTTTTTTAAAAAAATCTATTTGATAAATTTTTTCCTTCTAAATCATTGGGCTAATGTGAGGATTGGGATTCTTGTAGGAACTTAGAGAGTGGACTAGTAGAAGTTGGGAAAATGGACGGTCTCTGAAAACAGAGGCTGGTAGGGAATGTTCCACAGGGTTCCGGTACAACTTCGCTCATACGGACGTGGTACACGGTGCGAGTGTTCGCCAACCACTCGCAGGTTGTGACGTCTGAATGGCCCAGGTGGTCCCGGAGCAGTGGCTTTCCACCCTAGGCAAGTTTTAAATGGAGCTTTTGAGCGGCCTTCCTAGATTGGTTCTTTTCGGACCACTCGACTGCATCTTGGCCGTCGGACGACCAACCTTTGCCCGCTAGCAACCTCAGGCAGGGCAAGAGGCGGTGCCAGGTCACCCTTGCAAACGTGGCCACTGCTCTACTAGCATCATAAGCGGAATTGAGGTTTGTTTCAAGTTTGTCAGTGGTCGCCTCATTCGACGTGCAAACCAGTACGCTTCGTTTGACTCGTCGGCTACTCTCGTCCACCGCCATTTAATATCTCCTGTCGACTTGCGTCGGCAGTTCGGTGATGACGACAGCCGCCTCGGTCTGTCCGCGTGCGAGGGGTCGAAGGGACGGTCCGGGGCTCACGCGGACTCGGGCGTGGTGCGTCAAGGGGCCACGCGAGCGCCAAGCCTTCGCACGTCATTCACACGCGCAGAGTGCTGTGCCACCGCGCTGACGGTTCACTTTTTCCCGCGTCGTCGTCCACCGTTCAACCACTCTGCGACGGTGGCCATCGATAGTGCCGGCCGCATTTCAAACTTTCCTCCGGAAAACGTTTCGCTTTCTGAAGTTTGCGATCGTTAGGCCTCGGCCCCATTGGTCTCCTCGCCGTTGGCAACCGTCGCACTTTTTTGTGTGGTGAACTTTTCTCACGAGCGGACAACGATGGTGTGCTGCGCTCGTTGCTGAGGGCGTCGCTCCACATCCAACCACGTGGTCTACCGCATGGGCAGGCACAAGCCTGCGCGGCTCGCATCTCTCCAAAACTAGCCCGAGGAAAAATATGTTCCGGAAAACTCGTCGGCCGAATTTCTTATGGTTTACGATGTCTCACATTGCTTCATTTGATCTTCAACTTAGCTGTGTACTGCAAACGCGCGGTTATTCAAATTGTCATAAACGCGTCGCCGATTGGAGTTTTATCCTGGTGCTCAGAAAGTTGCCGTCGGAACTTAAATATGCATAGAGCCCTCCTCCTTCTGTGTCTATCCGTTCTTCTGTTACCTTCGGCAGATCTCCCAAGTCATTCTTCATTGACTCCGTTATCGCAGACTATCGGTTTTCTCATCCTCTCGTCTTTCCGGCGTTCTTTCCCAAAATTCGAATATGGCTGCGTGCGCCGCGCATGTCGCACAAGTCTCTGCCGCCCTCCATCACTCTCCTGCTCTTTCTTTGCCACGCGCGCGGCCTTCCCGGCCTTACCATCGCACTTCCGCCCCCCTCGTTTGCAGATCAGCCCAAGCCCTCCCGACTTCCAGCACCTCCTTCAGCAGCGACATAGCAAGCGGCATTGGTGGCCCCAGCAGCAGAAACCTCAGCGGCGCAGATGCCACAACGAGTGTTCCCCGACTCTGCACCCTTCAAGAGCTGGCATTTTCGGAAGATGGACGGGTGGGCGCCAAATCGGTGCCCCCCGTTGGAGCTGCCGCTGCGACCATCAACTTTCACGCTGTCGAGTCGCAAGGGCAACCGCGGCCATTTGGGTTTGTCGGCGCGTTGCAGGCGTTTGTGGAAGCGACGGCTCGCGTAAATGACCTTGAGACGCTGTCCGGCAGGGTTGCCATGGTAAGCAACCTAGTTTTCCTCTCAATTTTCNTTTTCTCACAAACCCTTCAGCCTCGCGTCTTGCTCTATCATGCGCGTGCTGTCCAGATGGCATGCCACATGTGCAGTCCTCGGCAGCGCTTTTGTTAGCAGTCCAGAAAAAGCAGCGTCAGCTTTCTGTCGCATGGCGTAATTTCACAGAAGTGGAATGTATCGTTCTCCAGTCTCCTTGACAGGCTGCACATTCTTTCTCGAACGGCTCCCTCCCCTGTTGTTGCGCGCGATCTTTCTCCGCAGGTCGCCTTCTTCTGTGCAATCGCCCTCGAGTTCTTCACAGGCAGTGGGCTCTTCTCCTCCATCACGATCGACGACTTGGGGCCCCTGCTCGGCCTGTGCCTGCTCTCTGTGCTGGGCGCTGGCGCCTTCGCGGTTGCCCGGTCGGGCAGCGCTAGAGCCACCGCCACGGGGATGTTGTCTAGCAGCTGCAAGCAGATTGTGGATCTGGCCATTGACAGAATCCTTGTGGACGCAGTCTTCTTCGACGACGGGCTGGAAGTGACGCCCCACTCATCAGAAGGGAAGCGGAAGTAAAAGACGTTTGCTGGAGTACCAGACCCAAGTATTGGGGAATGTGGTTGTCAGAGTTTGACCTCATGGCGTTCCTGTTCTCGGCCTCATCCTCTGCCTCACTGTCTTCCCATCGTCTCAAGCCCTCGCAAGGAGATGGAATGAGTGAGCTGCGACATGACTGCCAGGAGAACAAGACTGAGTCCGGCAGCAAGCTGCGCCACAGTAGCGAGACGGTGCGTAGGTGTGTGTGATAAAAACCCATCATTGCAAAGGTGAGGATGGGCAATTCCGGTGTGCAGCTGTGGCACTTACAACCATGGCTACGATCGAGTAGGGAGTCTATCAGTATGGCTGCCCGGTGAAGGTTCTCTCATGCAGCAGCACCTGGAGGGTCCAAGTGGAGCTCCAATTGTAAATAATTCTTCTAGTGTGACGGAGACATGGTATCTTTATCTCACTGTGAGATGTTGTGTGATTGTGTCAATGAGATACCTGCTGTGCACTTTCAGACTATCTGATGAATCTCTGCCTTGCATAGTGAAGGGTGATGTCCACCTTCCATGATGGGCAGAAATACACAGCCTTTTTGTGTTTTCTGCTCGCTTAAATCTGTGGCAGTTGAGAATACCCTAGTGAACTGTGACGTGATTACCTGCACCAATCATTTGTTCAGGACTAGGTACCTCTGAAAAGAACTAGTCTGTGGGTCTGCCACAAACAGCTGAAGGAAAGACAGAAACCTGTAACATTGTTTTTGCAGCTTCCATAAACATTGTGGAATGGTTGTGGTCCAAATGTGCATGTAATTGCAAATCCAGTAAAGTGTTTGCACCTTTGCATGTGTGCAACTGCTTCCGACTTCATGTACATCTGTTGTAGTCAATTGGATTTCTCGCAGGTCAACCTAACTTGTGGTGAATCT
Organism: Penium margaritaceum; assembly: GCA_023375785.1. NCBI lineage: Eukaryota > Viridiplantae > Streptophyta > Zygnematophyceae > Desmidiales > Peniaceae > Penium > Penium margaritaceum. Next base: position 105,343 of record SZWC01009491.1, read on the forward strand.
GACCCGGCAACGAACGCTCTTCATAGTGCACTGTGGTGGACAATTGCACTTAGAATTTGTTCGTCCTGGCTTTCTGCATGTTAGAGCCAAGGAAGTCCACAAATCTTCTCAAAACCGAAAGGTTGTCATCCAATATCTGCTTTGTATGCTACTGTGCGAGCCAACTGGATTGCGTGACCATATGAATGAGGATACTTCCACGCATCCTCGCATGGCTAAATTGGCGCGGCAGTGACAAGAGTCCTGGCAACAATCAGTCACTTGCTGACCATGATCCTGGTTGATTACACGACAATGTAGCAAACGGCGACAGTAGAGATCCTGCCACAAGATCGCTGACGACACCATCACCACATCATCACCATGAATGGAGAATGGCATAGGCGGTAGCAGCATAAGTCATTGCGACTGCCATAGGAACAACTAACTGCAAGTGGGTAGGTCTCCTTCATTATGTATGCAGCGAGCTGGAAATGGTGTTGCACAAGTCTGGGCAAGACTATCTTATGCCGCTTCACACACTTGGACTGAAGTGTGTGGCCTGACGTGCCCAGACTGAGCGCTTGAGCAACGCTGGAAGCTCAGTTGTGAGAGAAGTTAGTGCCAGAATTGCAGATGAAGGTGAGTAACGACTGAGTTGACAACAAGAGTGAGCTTTCGTGAGAAACCCTTCCCACACTAACCTACGCCCTCACCTCCGTGAAGCTTGTTACTCAGTCTACCAACCAATAAGGAAGTTGCACTATTTCATGGCTTGTGGGATTTTCTTGATGAGCCCTGCCAGAAAACTGACAGCCCCAAACACGGGCATCGTCCAATTTTCTTGAAATTTGGATCATACCAAAATCTGCAAGCTGTGAACGCAGCCGTGCACTCAAAGTCAGCTAGAACAATCACACACGAGAGTTATGGATGCCTAAGCCTAGGCAGACAATATGCTACAAAGAGCAGTTGTCCAAGACTGTCGATGGCATGAGCGCTAGCGGTTGCTGTCGATGGAGCTGTGAGCGCGCAGCTACCAAGTGAGATACTCAACATTAAGAGCCACGTCAGGAGCCACGTGAGAAAGTGCGTAGAAGCTTCCTAGCAACACAGCCGTTGACCGGGCGTCAGTGCCTAGTCAGACGGTGACGACAGTCACAGGTCGTACACACAACGGCAAGAGTTTGGCTAGGAGACACAAGTCAAAGTGTCAGAATGCTTCAATATAGCATATGCAGAGAGAAATGACAACTGACAGGTCCAGGGTATAAATACCTGCCGCGGCGCACNCAACACCACTGTTTTGGCCGTAACTCTGCGCACACATGTCAGAATCCTACGCCGTCTGAACCTAGACGTGCAGAATCAAAAGACGCACGCAACGACTGGTCACATGCATGCATCCATTGACTGACAGCGAGCATACAATGCAAAAACATGCAAATGGGCCTCATGCCCAGTCCTCCAAAAGGCGCCTACAAGACGTAGAAGGCACATCAAGGAGTCCCGGTGACATCTGGGGCTCTGGAACAGTGGTCGGTCAGCTCCAGACGGGTAGTCCGCCGCCT
>SZWC01009492.1:0-18897 GCA_023375785.1 Penium margaritaceum
CACACACACACACACACGTCTGATGATCGTTCCTGGATTGAACACTGGCAGTCTCACACGTTCCCTTCCCGTCTTGGTCATGTCACTTCCTCCTCCGCCCGTGGCACTGTGGCTGTCTGTTTGGTCCTTCCCTCCACTCGTGCCTCCCCTGGTCTCTGGATCATTGATTCAGGGGCCACCCATCACATGACCTCTTGTCGTACCTCCTTCGTGTCTCTCGGGCCCGTCCAAGCTGTCCGGTCTGTGCGCACAGGCTCAGGCCAGCTGCTCCCTGTCCAAGGTGTTGGTGTCGTTCGATTTGTTGGGCCCGGCGGCACTGTCTACCTGCCCGATGTTCTGTATGTCCCCGACCTTGAGGTCAGTCTTCTCTCTGTGACCACCCTCGACGATCAGGGCATGGACTTCTCGTCCAGTCGCGGTCTTGCTTCCATTTCCCTCCGCTCCTCTGGCCGTGTTGTTCTTCGTGGTGTGCGCTGTGATCGTCTGTTCCGTGTGCCACTCACGTTGCCTTCGTCCTCCGCTGCCTCTGTACTCGTTCATGTCGCTCCTTCGCTGTCCCTTGATCATGCTGATCTCTTACATCGCCGCCTCTGCCACATTCACACTGCCGCGATCCAACATCTACTTCGCCTTCCACCTGCACACGGTCTTGATCCAGCCACCTTCTCTCCACCCTACACGTCCACCTGTCTGGATTGTGCCACTGGCAAAATGCACCGCTCACCATTCTCTACCTTTGAGTCCAGCACCTCGCACCCTCTTGACCTCGTCCATGCCGATGTCATGGGTCCATTGCCCCAGGATTTCCTCGGTGGCCTTGGGCAGTATGTTCTGTGCCTCACTGATGACTACTCCCGGTATCGCAGGGTCTTCGCCCTGCACCACAAAAGTGATGTCACTGATGTCCTGGAGTCTTGGCTGTCCCAGGCAGAGCGCGCTTTCCTTCGGTCCCTCCGTGTGTTTCGTAGCGACCGTGGGGGTGAGTTCTTTGGCCCCACATCCCGCTTTCTTGAGTCCCGTGGTGTGCGGATTGAATCCTCGGTCCCCTACACTCCCCAGTAGAATGGTGTATCGGAACGCTGGAACCGCACTCTTGCTGATGGGGTCCGCTCTCTCCTCTCTGCCTCCGGTCAGTCCCCCCTCTTTGCCTTTGAAGCCATGTCCTACATGACATGGGTTTGGAATCGCATTCCGCATGGACCACTCCCCCACACTGTCACTCCTTTTGAACGTTGGACTGGCCAACGTGCGGACGTCCGCCTAGCCCGCGTTTGGGGCTGTTTAGCCTCTGTCTGGATGCCTGCTGACCAGCGTGACGGTAAGCTGTCCCCTCGCAGTCGTCTGTGTATTTTTCTAGGTGTCTCTCCCTTCTCCAAAGCCTGGCGTTTCTGGGACCCCTCGCGCTGTCGTGTGGTTGAGTCTCGTGACGCTCTCTTCTTCGAGCACCTCTTTGAACGCGATTCTCCCTGCTTTGGTGGGTCTTTCTCTCTGCCTCTTCGGGGTGGGGGTGGCTCTCCGTCCTCTGGGACTGTTGTTCTCCCCTCGGTGCGTCCCTCCATTCCCTCTGTCTCCCCCTCTGCCGAACAGAGCTCTCCTCTGCCCGCGTCCTCCTCTCCGGTGCTCTCACCCTCCACGACACCACTGCAGTCTGCCATTCCATCCTCTGGCTCTCCTGCTGTCTCGTCCTCTTCTCCTAGTCAGGGCGTAGTCTCATCGCCTTCCCTGTCTTCTTTGAGATGCCTCCTGTCTCCTCCGCTCCGCCTGAGCAGCAGCGTCCCGCCGCTGACCCATCGTCATCTGAGCGTGCTCCATCCATTCCCCTAGTCTCTCCCTACACACGTGGTGGGCGCCTGCGCGCTCTCCCCTCTCAGTCGCACCCTGTCGTCTCTGGTGACCCTGGTCTCCGTGCTCTCAGCCTCACCACCTCTGGCCTGTCTGCAGCCGCATCTGTCATACATCCCAGCACCGCCCTGGGTTACTCTCTTGTAGAACAAGAGTTCCAATGCGCTGCGTCTTCCTCTGTAGCCGGGTATGTTGCCTCCTGCTTTGTTGCTGCCGGTCTTTCTCCTCTTTCTCCTGAGCCACAGACTGTGCAGGCAGCTCGCACGGCCCCTGACTCGCCATTGTGGGAGCAGGCCATGAAGGCCAAACTTGATGCACTGTCTGACCATGGTGTGTATGAGCTCGTTGACCTCCCACCTGGCCGCAAGGCAGTTGCCGCCAAGTGGGTGTATCGTCGAAAGCTGAACCCAGACAACACAGTTGAACGGTACAAAGCTCGCCTCACCGCTAAGGGGTTCTCTCAGATCCCTGGGGTTGACTTTGATGAGACCTTTGCCCCAGTCGGCCGCTACACCACAGACAGAGCTCTTCTCAGTCTTGTTGCTCAGCATGACTGGGAGCTGGAACAGATGGATGTCAGTAATGCATTTCTCCATGGCAAGCTGGACGAACAGATTTACATGGTCCAGTCCCCTGGCTTCTTTGATGGCACCAACCGAGTTGGCACTTGCGCAAGGCCCTCTATGGCCTCAAGCAGTCCCCACGATACTGGAACCAAGAGATCACAGCCACCCTTGAAAAGGGTGGCTACAAGCGTAGCACCGTGGATCCAGCGCTCTTTCTAGGGCCGCCCACAAAACCACTTGTCGCCATTCTTGTTCATGTGGACGACCTTCTCATTGCTTCCCCCGATGTTGTGGCTGTGGCCGCTGCCAAGTCCCTACTCCAAGCAGCATATAAAATGAAGGATCTGGGCCCAGCTCGTGTCTTTCTTGGAATGGAGTTGGAGCGAGATCGTCCTCGTCGTGTCTTGCACGTGCATCAGGCTGCCTATGTGCGCAGCCTGGGGGAGCGCTTCGCCCCACTTCTCATGTCCATTCCCACAGTGTCCACTCCCATGACACCTGCCGGGCAGTCTCTCCTGAAGTCACTCGATCTCTCAAAGCTGGGGGAGACGGTTGATGTGACCGACTATCTCCGTGTCATTGGCTCTCTCATGTATCTTGCCACTACCACGCGTGCTGATGTCGCTTTTGCTGTAAATTTCCTGTCTCAGTTCTCCCAATGCCCTAGGGAGCGTCACCTCGAGGCTGCACTGCGAGTGGTTCGGTACGCCCTTTCCACTCCCCGTGTTGGGCTGCACTTTCGTGCTCAGCCATCTGTGGTAGTGGATGGCTTCACAGACAGTGACTGGGCACATGATTCAGATGCTCGCAGCCGTACAGGGTACATCTTTCTAGTCGGTGGCACAGCCGTATCCTGGAAAAGTGGCAAGCAAGGGTGTGTGGCACGTAGCACTGCTGAGGCCGAGTATGTTGCTTTAGGTACAGGCACTTGTGAAGCTGTCTGGCTGTGTCATCTGCTGCAACAATTGCGTGTTCCCATCCATTGCATCACTCTTCCCTGTGATAATCAAAGCGCAAAGGCCATCGCTGAAAACAGTGGCATGCATCACTCACGCACCAAACACATCATTGTGGAGCATCACTTTATTCGTGAGTGCATTGCTGCTGGCATTGTCCAAGTCGCTTGGGTGGACACACGGTCTCAGAGAGCTGACTTCCTCACAAAAGCCCTCAGTCGAAATGTCTTCAAAGGTGCCATTCATTTTGTGGGTCTCATCAGTCGGCATGAACCAGGTTGATCGTTGGTATGTATCTCCACTCACATCTCTTGTTATCACTTCTTGTGATTCCCTCCTGTGTGCTTTGGGATGCTTGTCTGCGGGTCATGGGAGAGTGTTGAAGTTCGTTGGCCACTCACAACTTTATGCCCTCTTGCCTCTCACATTATGCACACACAAATGTACAGATTAAAGGGACCATGGGATCACCTGGGGAGCTGACGGGCGCGTCTATGCTGGTTGAAGCCATCGACGTCCCCAAGCTGCTAATGGACCCAGTGGTGCCCTCTGGCACTCACATGACTATTGCATGATTTCTTCATAACTCCTGTGATGCGGTAGATGCTAGGGCCCGTACATTCTCACTGCCGTACCCTGCATCGTATTCACTTGTTTGCATGTGATGGGGGAGCTGCATTTTCCCGGGTGCTGATCCTTAAGGGGCCACCATGCCGGTCTTGGCCGTGCATCGGTGAGTAGCCGCCCTCGGTTAATTCCGAGTGGTCGGGCTCCACCCCCGGGTGGCGGTGTGTGCTCGCTTGGGCGTGATGCCCGTGGCGAGTGCACGCTCACCGGTTTCTAAGTGACGCTCGCTCCCCCTCACCTCTTGTCTCGGTGTGACCTTGAACTTAAAAAAACAAGTTGCCGCATCCATGGCGTGTCTTCTGCGTTGGTGCTTGCGGTGTAACCATGCATCCCCACACCTGGACAAGCTAGGCTAGCAACTTCCTAGCAACTACAACAGGTCGTACACACTACGGCACGGGTTTGGCTAGGAGACACAAGGCAAAGTGTCAGAATGCTTCAATATGGCATATGCAGAGAGAAATAGCAAATGACAGGTCCCTGGCATAAATACCTGCCGTGGCACACAGCGGGTGTCGCACGTGGCAGTCCAAGAGCTGTCCTAAAACTGGCCCACAACCACTGTTTTGGCCGTAACTCTGCGCACACATGTCAGAATGCTACGCCGTCTGAACCTGGACGTGCAGAATCAAAAGACGGACGCTACAACTGGTCATAGGCATGCATCCATCGACAGACAGTGGACATACAATGCAAAAACATACAAATAGGCCTCATGGCCAGTCCGCTGAAAGACGCCTGCAAGATGTAGAAGACACAGAAGAGAGTCTCGGTGGCATCTGGGGCTCTCGTACAGTGGTCTACCAGCTCCCAGCTGGTAGTCCCCCGCTTGTCGTCGCGCCTGTGCCACCAGGGCCGCCTCAGGAATCTGCACGAGTATGGACACGGCCAAGTGGTCACAGTAAACTGTACAGGAACGGCACAAAGCACAACACTCCCCCATGACCCGATGGTACGCATGTCCATACGCGTGCAGCACTGGTGCGAACACAATAGTGAGTGACACAAACAAATGAGACGCATACGCACATCCCACATCCAACCACTCTCACGCACGGGGCCAAGCCCAACAGAACAAATGGCCACCAGGAACTTTCCACGAGGAAGTGCCTTCGTCAAGAAATCAGCACACTGCATGTCAGTACCAACCCACATGATGGAGATCACGCGTCGCTCCACCAGAACACGAACGAAGTGATGCTCAACCGCAACGTGCTTTGTGCGAGCATCAAAAACACCACAGTTCTCCGCAATGGCGAGAGCACTCTGGTTTCGCAATGCAACACAATGGCGGGTACTGACTGCCCAAGCTCAAGAAACAAGCGCTGCAGCCATACTGCCTCAGCAGCCCCTGTGCTGAAAGCAACATACTCTGCCTCTGACGAGCTACATGCAATGCAGCCATGCTTCCCGCTTCGCCAAGACAAAGCGGTACCACCGAGCAGAAACACGTAACCAGTACGACTGCGCCCATCAGGCCTCCAAGCCCAGTCACTGTCAGTGTAGCCGTCAAGGACCACCGAACACTGTCGACGAAAGCAGAGTCCGAGGTACGGCGTGGAGACCACGTACCATACCACTCGCACAGCCGCGTGAAGGGCTCTCGCACGTGGAGCCTGCGAGAACTGAGCGAGGAGGTTGACGGCGAACGCGATGTCAGGACGCGTGGTGGTGGCCAGGTACATCAGAGATCTGATGAGACGGAGGTACAAGGTCATGTCCACTGTCTCCCCCAGCTGTGTAGGATCATCCACCTTCAGGTCATCCTGCCCATCGGGTGTAAGAGGTGTGGAAGCGGATGTTAATGCACCAAGGAGATCGCTGAAGCGCTCCCCCACGACTCGTGCATATCGGGCCTGATGCAGCAACAGTGTCCGATGTCTGCGATCTCGCACGATCTCCATACCAAGAAACACCGATGCAGGAACGAGGTCCTTCATCCTGTAGGTAGTGTGCAGGACAGCCTTGGCCTCCTTCACGGCCTCCAGAGATGGAGACACAATCAGGAAATCATCAACATAGACCAAGATGGCGATGAACCGCTTGAGTGTCGATAGGATGAAGAGCGAGGGGTCTGCCTCGCTCTGTACGTATCCTACGCGAGTCAAAGTGCTAGTGATCTCCCAGTTCCAACACCGTGGAGACTGCTTGAGGCCGTACAAGGACTTACGCAAGCACCCGACCTTGTCACCGTCCTCAAAACCTAGTGGCTGAGCCACGTAAATCTCCTCATCCAAAGAGCCATGGAGGAACGCATTGTTCACATCCATCTAGTGCAGTTCCGTGTCATGCTGAGCCACTACACCGAACAGTGCTTGGGCTGAGGTCATGCGGCCGACAAGGGCAAAGGTGTCAGTGTAGTTGACTCCCTCAATCTGAGAGTACCCCTTGACGACCAAGCGGGCCTTGTAGCGTTCCAGTGAGCCATCCGGCTTCACCTTCTTGCAAAAGACCCACTTGACCTGAATCGCCTTCCTCCCAGGGGGAAGGTCGACAAGCTCATGGACTCTGTGCTCTCGGATAGCGCGAAGCTCACCCTCGCAAGCAGCTCGCCAGGCATCGCCATCCTCCGATGAGAGAGCCTCCCTCAATGTGCCAGGGTCAGGTGCCATAGAGGGGGAACTCTGCGTGGCGAGTGCACACGCCTCAGTGTCGGGCCTGATGGCCACGAGATCAGCTGCTGCGTCACAGGTGATATGGAACTCGCGAGTGACCAGGTCGTGCCCTACAGGACACGCTGGATGTACCTCTGAAAGCTCAGTGTGGGCACTCAGACCTAAGGCCTTTGTGCCTGGATCACCGCTCGCGATGTCGCGAGTGGAACGCCTGGGTCTGAGATACGACGCTCGCTGAGCTCCGGAGTCTAGTGGTCAAAAGCGGCCACCGGGCTCACGGGAGTAACCGGAAGTCGAGGGGCGCACCTCAGGCTCAGGGACAGGTACGACCACAGGGACAGGTACGACCACAGCTGGTGAGGGCTGAGACGAGGCAGCCGGAGATGCCGAGCGAGGAGATGAGTGTGTGGGAGACACCAGGTTGGGTGGGACAGCAGGCAAGGCTGGTCCGGACACTGAGGCAGGAGTGTCAACCGACGTAGGAACGGGAGTGGGCAAGACTAGGTCAGTCGCAGGAGCAAGGGTGCCGGCAGACACAGGTGATGGTGCAGGAGGAGGCGTGAGAGAACAGGTACCTGTGGGGTGGGAAACAGGCTGTACAGGCGAGATCTCTGGACCGACTGCAATGATAGCCGGATCATCAAGGGCTGGAGATCGAGAGGGGGCTCGAGCGGACACATCAGCCGGATGAGGGATGGTCGCTGGCGTAGAAGCCTCCCCCATCCGCTGAGGACCCTCATAGGAAGGGACATGGGCTGCGGAGAGGGCTGTGATCAAAGTCAGGTCACAGTATGTGAGTGACTCAAAAAACAGCGCGTCACGGGACTCAATGACGCGACGGCGAGTGGGGTCCCAAAAACGCCAGGCCTTCGACCGTGGGGAGATGCCAATGAAGGCACACAAGCGACCCTGAGGGGAGACCTTGGACGTCTGCTGGTCCTCGGTATACCACACGGAGGCCAGGGATCCCCAGACGCAAGCGAGATGAAGGTCAACATGGTGGCCACCCAGAGCTCGTACGGTGTAACATGGTCCGGAAGTGGACCATGCGGGAGGCGGTTCCAGACCCAAGTCATGTAGGCAAAGCCCTCGAAGGCGAAAGACTCCAGAAGACCGCACTCAGACCGCATGGCGCGAACCGCATCCTCCATGGTGCGGTTCCAGCGCTCAGATACACCGTTCTGCAGTGGAGTAGCAGGAGCAGAGACCTGGTGAAAAATCCCGTGCTCAGCAAAGGAGTCCGTCTCACCAAAGAACTCGCCGTTGCGATCCGAGCGAAAAGTATGTAGCGTGTGGCGAGACTGACGCTCAGCCATCACAAGCCAGAGCCAAACCGCAAGGGTGGCGTCACTCTTCTGACACAAACTGTAGATCCACCGCATGCGGGTGAAGTCATCAGTCAGCGTCAGAACATACCGGCCCCTCTCGAACAGGGACTCGACCGGGAGAGCACCGAGAAGGTCCCTGTGGACCAACTCGAGGGGCCTAAGCGCTCGAGAACACGAGTCAGGGTAAGTGCACCGGTGCATCTTCCCCTGAGCGCAAAAAAGACAGTCGGTCTTAGGTGCCTTCTTGAGAGAAGCCACGTCAAGACCAAGAGCAAACTGTGTCCGAATGAGCTTCGACACAGTGTTGGAGCCCATGTGACACAAACAACGATGAAGCAACCGCTGGTGTTCCGGGGATAGAACACTAGTGACAAAAATGTGACCGGATGAGGAGGGAGAGCAAGGGGAGGAGGGCCGAGCGATACGATACAAATCATCTATGACTGAAGCACGTAGGACAATGCTACGGGTGTCAGTAGCAGTCATAGTCGCTGAATCAGCGGTATGCTCCACAGAGAGACCCATCATAGTGCAGGCATGCACAGAAAGCAGGCTGAGCTCAAGATCAGGCACAAACAACACGTCAGAAAGATAGAAGGGGCCAGACGGACCGTCAAAACATACAACCCCCACACCGTGGACTGGCAAGGACTGACCAGAGCCTGTACGAACAGAACGGACAGCCGTGACAAGACCGAGTACAACAAAGTCACTATGACGGCACGTCATGTGGTGGGTGGCCCCAGAATCGATGATCCAAGTGCCACCGGAGTCACGACTGGTGGACGTCACTGTACAACGAGCAATGGAACACTCGGCATCAGAGGGACGCTAAGCCGTCAGTGGGGAGGAGCGACATACATCACGAAGATGAGACTCATGAATCCAGTCAGTGTAGTCAGGCCCATCATCATCACATGCTGATTGTGCTCCCCCACACGCGTCATCACGAGCCACGGGAACGGACAAACAAGTAGTCTGTGAACCACCCGACGATGATAACACACTCGCACCTCCCTGAAAACGAAGCGCCACAAGATGACAAAGCTCGGCGATGGTGCGATCGCATGGGTCCGAATCGCTGCTGCTTGCCGATGAGGACGCAGGAACAGCTGCAATCGTGGCCACCGTACGTCCCGAGGAGGATGCGGGTGACGCGTTGGACGTGGAATGAAGAGCATGAGCAGCCTGAAGCCCACGGGTGATCCGCGTCCAATCAAGCGCTTGCTGGAACTCGGTGTAGCGATGGGCGCCTCCACAGTTATAGTAGTGCACAGATTGGCCACTGCTACCACTGGATGACGACTGTTGTTGACCTGATCCATGCTTCCTATTCTTCTTCTTCCCCTGGGCGGCTGCTGCAATGCCCTGTGTCTGCGTGGGTGTAGACAGGGTCGAAGAGGAGGAGGAAGATGAGGTAGTCATGGTGGAGGTAGATGAGGGTGACTGCAAGAGGGAAGATGGTGGTGATGCGATGACTGTTGCAGTGAGGGAGGTCTCTTGATGTGCTACTGCTGCCTCACGGGCTGAAGTCACCTAGAGGAAAAGCTAATGCGCCCAAGGGAGCAGCTCCAGAGTGGCTGAGAAAGGCTCGAGGACAGCGTCCCTATACCGTGTGAAGATGTCGGTGTACTCAAGGCGAACTCCGAGCATAATCGTCAGAAGCGCCCACAGCTGTGTGCCTCCTGAGGTCCCCAGACGCGTGTAGATACGGATGGCGCGTCGCCAGTAATCCGCTGCAGACTCCGCAGGCCCCTGACGAAGCGAATGGAAAGCATGAATGTGTGACGCATGAGTGGCGTGCGTCTCTACGGCCAGCAGGGATAACGCCAGATCCCAACCTCCACGGGGATCGGCGCCGGTGCCTGTGCCAACCTCGCCAAGGAAGGGGCGGAAGTCAACGACAGTCTCGCGTGGCATGGCGTAGAGAAGTCCGCGCATGGCCCGGGCTGCTGTCAGTGCCTGTGCTGGGTCTGTAGACTGGTACGGGGTGTGGTAGCAAGGCCACACTCCCTCAGATGTAGGCCACACCTGAAACAGAATCTCCCAGCAGTCGAAACCATCCTTGTTGATATACCGTGGAGGTGGTGCCTCAAAGTCCTTAGGTTGCCGCTCCGTGGGGAGAGCAACCGCAGGCTGAGGAGGACGAGAGATGGGGAAAACTCCTGGGAGAGGGTGATTGCCAGGGTAGTCAGGTGATGATCGTATCGGGGAAACCGGTGGAGGTCGGGTACCCGTCTGCAGCTGACGGAGGCGCTCCTGGAGAACTCGAATCTCCTGCTCCTGGGAATCATCAGTGATGCCTGGCATGAATGGCTCATCGTGCAGTGGCTCATCATCAAGGAGGTCAGCAGGTGGTGGGTCAGGTGGAGCGCTTGTCACGGGCGCCTGGACCGAATGCTGGGTAGAGACCGCAACTTTGGCAGCTCCCTCAGAAATCCGCGGAGGAGCCGTGGACTGAGCGCGCAGAAGCTCAGTCAGCGTGCGGATAGCGTCAGTCTGCTCTCTTTGGAGACGACGCATTTCATTCTGCTGGCTGCGCAAGTCCTCAATGGCCTGCAAGCGTGGACTCAGTACACCAGACGAGGAGGAGGAGGGATCGTCTGGTCCCTTCTCCTTGCGGTCGGACAGGCTCATGTTGCGGCTTAGTATGGGGTGACAGCTGAAGTTTGTCGTATTCTAAAAGCGTTAGCGTTTCTCGAGGAGTTGAAACACTGGCAAATTTTGACTGTCCGGCTAAAAATTTGACCAAGTACGGTGCTGACGTCAGCAGGTGGTTGCTGTCATCAGCACGACTGATGACGTGAGCAAGCAAAAATTGCTGATGTCGGCTCGTCTCCTTTTTTTTCTTCTTTCTTTCTCGCGAATCTGCGCATGCGTGCAGCCGCTTCGCGGTGGCCGCGCGGACGTTGCGCGGAACCTACACAGCAGCTTCCGCCCAGTTGCTGCTGTAGCTGCGCTGTCAGCTACAGCAGCAGCTATGTAGCTGCGGATCCAGCGGTGGCCGCAGCAGCTGCGCTGCTGCTACTGCTGCTGCTTCTGCTGCTGCGCGCTGCGGCTGCTGCTCGCTGCCGCCGCTGCGTGCTCCTGCTGTCGTCGCTGCCGCGCTACTGCTGCTGCTACTACTGCTGCTACTCTACTGTTTTTGCCGCGGCTACCGCTTCTGCTGCTGCGTTGCTGTTGCCGCCGCTGCTGCTGCGCTGCTGCTACCGCTGCCGTTGTTGCGCTGCTGCTGCCGCCGCTGCTGCTGCGGACGCTGCTGCTGCCACCGCCTCTGCTGCTGCTACTCTGCTACTACGGCTGTGGGAGGGGCGGCTGCACTCACTGCAGCCGCCACGCACCTCGCGTGGCGGTGCACAATGCTGCTGCTGCCTCTGCTGTTGCGATCTCACGTGGTGGGTGGGGTTGCGTAGACGGCGACCGGCTGTCTCCGATAGGCCTCAGGAACTCTGCTTCAGCGGTGACTCTCATCGCTGCTGCTCTGCTGCGTCTCTGCTGCGCAGCTCAGTGAGAACTGTCTCACTGCTCTGATACCATGAGAGAATGTGTGGAAGCTTCCTAGCAACGCAGCCGCTGACTAGGCGTCAGTGCCTGATCAGACGGTGACAACAGTCACAGGTGATACACACTACGGCACGGGTTTGGCTAGGAGACACAAGGCAAAGTGTCAGAATGCTTCAATATAGCATACGCAGAGAGAAATAAAAAATGACAGGTCCCAGGCATAAATACCTGCCACGGCACACAGCGGGTGTCGCACGCGACAGTCCAAGAGCTGTCCTAAAACTGGCCGAAAACCATTGTTTTGGCCGTAACTCTGCGCACACATGTCAGAATGCTACGCCGTCTAAACCTGGACGTGCAGAATCAAAAGACGGACGCTACGACTGGTCATATGCATGCATCCATCGACAGACAGTGAACATGCAATGCAAAAACATGCAAATAGGCCTCATGGCCAGTCCGCCGAAAGAAGCCTGCAAGATGTAGAAGACACAGCAGAGAGTCCCGGTGGCATCTGGGGCTCTGGTACACTGGTCGACCAGCTCCCAGCTGGTAGTCCGCCGCCTGTCGTCGCGCCGGTGCCACCAGGGCTGCCCGCCTCAGGGATCTGCACGAGAATGGACACCGCCGAGTGGTCACAGCAAACTGTACAGGAACGGCACAAAGCACAACAGGATCATGTCTCTCTCCCCGCAACGGATTTCTGCCTCCATGCGTAGTGAGGATATAGACACCTTGTGTGTGTGTGTGTGTGTGTGTGTGTGTGTGTGTGTGTGTGTGTGTATGCCCCCTTGCACACCACCCGATGCGGACCCACGAAGAGTGACATCCGACTCACATACAGAGACACGGCACTGGCCACTCACACTCTCACCTCCCTGGGAACAAAGGTGTAGAAGTTCAGCGAGGCAACGTTCAAGACTGCGCTCCTCGTCGCGACGATCAGAGGGACGGTCGGAGGAGTGGTCAGAGGCACGATCGGAGTAGTGGCCATCGTCGCGACTCCAGTGAGGAACAGAGTAGTGTGATGATGGAGGACCATAGTATGGAGGACCAGATGGTGGAGGAACCCAATCCCAGGGGCTGGGTGTAGGAGGTGTTGGTTGGAGAGGTGCAGATGTCATGGTAAGGGCTGAGGCAGATGAAGGGGATGTGGAGGAGGAAACTGTCATGGCGGCCGCAGCAGTGGAAGCGGCAACACCAGTGCGCGCCCAATGAGCACGCATGGAGGAGGCAAGGCGTGTGTCGTCACGAGGAGCAGGACATTTCGGCGCCGAGTGACCAGTGGCGCCGCAATTCCAGCAGGTGACGTCAGCTGCTGAAGTGGCAGAGCCCTTGCCGCCACGACCACCCCCATGGCCTTTGTCACCACGACCTCCACCTCGGCTAGAGCCAGAGCCATGGCCTCCCCCGCGGCCAGCAGCCTGTGTGGAGTGAGCAGAGGCCTGAGATGGCGAGACAGCAGAGGATGTTGTGGTGCTGGCCGATGGCGAGGAGGTGGTAACTGCTACATTGGCAGCGTGATGAATGCGCTTGTTCTGGAGGGCGTTCCATCAGTCAATGAGACGTGCAGCAGTGAAGTCAAAGAGAGGACCAATCCCTGGTGGGGAGTCGGCTGGGATAGGGGCAGGGGCAAGGATCTCAAGCTCTGTCTGAGAGACATGAAGATACAGGTCGGACAGCTCAGGGATGAGACCAGCCACAATGGAGAGACATGCAGAGAGAGGGCCAGGTGCAGCCTTGCCAAGGTCGCGCAAAAGACGCAAACTGCGGGCTCAGTATTTGTCTGCTGTCTCATCTGCTCTCATCTGCAGTGTGTTGAATTGTACTGTGAGTGCACTCTGGACAGCATGACCAGTTACAGTTTTCCGACGGCGAATGAGTGCATAGGCTCCTACTGGGTCTGCACTGGTGCCTCGGATGGGATCGGCGTTATACGTACCGATGTCATCCAGCAGGTTTTCAGGGCCGACGTTGATGAGTGTCCGCACAGCTCGAGCTGCCTCTGCTGGATGCGGCATGAACGAGTTTTTAGCAGGCGAGTAATATTCCCACAATAGTTCACCCTGAGCCCACGTACTGAAGCGCGTCTCCCAGGACGTGAAGGTGAGCTTTGAGGTGAACTGGGGCGGCGGTGTCTCAAAATCTTTCTGCCCCACAGGTGGAACCGTCCGAGATGTGGCTGAGGGGGAAGGAGAAGAGGAGTTAGCAACGCCACCAGCAGGTGGCACTGAGGAGCCTGTAGATCCTGACGTGTCAGATGGAATGACTGATGCAAATGCTGGAACGGTGCGAAGACGCTCTAGCACCAATGAGGCTATTGTGGCTGCTAACTCTTGTTGTGCATCACGCTCGCGTCCTAGCTCATCCTGTGCCTTGCGGTGCTCGGCCTGAGCCTCGCTAAGAGCGGCCTGGAGGGCCTCTAACTTTTCTCTTCTGGTCTAGGCATGGTAGAGAGACGGAGGAGATGAGACCACAGATGAGAAGAGAAGGGAAGAGAGGGATGAGCTCACTGAACTAATGACGGGGCAGCAGAGCGAAGAGGGGAGACACCACCGCTGTTGCTGAGGAGAAGAGTATTGCCACCCAGCATGCAGCTGCCATAGTCAAGCAAAGGAGGCCGGTGATAGAAGCTCCAGTGACTGCCGCAGATGCAGACGCAATCAGCACCCTTGTAGTGACGTGCGGGGTGGGTTCCCGCGAGCCACCCGTGGGGGTCAAGACAGCTGCCGCCGTAGAGGCTCGGATAGAACTGACAGCTGCTGAAGTGGCGTTTGCAGCTGAGGAGGCAGCGGTGGCAATGGCGGCTGCCGTTGCTGTAACCTGAGTGGCAACGTTTGCTGCTGTAGCAGCAAGTAGTGTCAGGGAAGCTGCTGAGTGCGTGTAGGCGTCTGTTGCTCGACCCACTGTAGTCTGTGTAGGGGTCCTGCAAGCACGAGCTGTGGCAACAAAGGTGGCCGCAGCGCCTGCTGCAGCGTCAAGAATGGCCCCAGTCAAGCCAATGGAGTCGGCGTGCACTGGGAGAGCGGGGACGACACCAGGGATCTCCGGTGTAGGTGCTGGTTCTGCAGATGCAGGTGCAGTGGACGACGGACCGACGATAGTGTTGGATGTAGAAGAGGCGGCGGGTGGTGAGCTGCCACCAGATGGCTGCATAGTGGAGGGATGAGGCGGCGACGGTGGAAGGTTGTCCGCAGTGTAGACGTACGCGTGAATCTCTTCCTCACGTGCAACTGCCTCCCTCTCAGTGATGTCAGCAAGCTCCTCTCGCCAGTAGTCGGTGTCCAGCATACGGAACCAGAGTGGGGTGTCGTCGTGTGGGTGTATGTTCAGTGGTGGTGAATCCAGAGTGGTGGCTGTGAAGGTGATAGGAGTGCAAAGAAGTGCAAGATGATGTGCTAAGAAGCACAGTGATCCACGGGCGGTTGTGAGAGTGTGCAGGTTTGCCCGTGAAGAGTGGAAATGAGACAGTGCAAGCGCGTGTGTGCGTGTGCAGTCTCGGGTACCCGAGTGCAGCCGCGGGTAGCAGCGGAGAGATCAGAGATGGCTGAGAGAGCAGCCTAGAGCGCAGTTGAGTGAGCAACACCCGAGAGAGGTCAAGAGAGACACCCTAGAACAGCGGGGGCGTCGAATGCAGCCGAGGGCAGCCAAGAGGGGCTGCTGAGATAGAGAGCGGCTGCGAGCAGCTGCAAGAGCAGTTGGGTACCAAGAGCAGTTGAGGGCAACGAGGGCCGAGGAAAGCTGAGGGGAGCAGCAAGAGTGGCTCCACAGCTGCCCGAGAACAAGGGCAGCAACGCCTGACTGTCTTGTTGCCTCAGGCCGAAGAGACAGCCGGCGGCGGTACAGAGTGCCCGCTACTATGATGTATGGCCCATGGGAGAAGTGGGCCGCGGAAGTTCAAGGACCAGGATCGACGAGCAGTGGGATTGGATCCTCATTGCTCTGATACCAGTAGTTGCTAGGAAGTTGCTAGCCAAGCTTGTCCAGGTGTGGAGATGCATGGTTACACCGCAAGCACCAACGCAGAAGACACGCCATGGATGCGGCAACTTGTTTTCTTAAGTTCAAGCTCACACCGAGACAAGAGGTGAGGGGGAGCGAGCGTCACTTAGAAACCGGTGAGCGTGCACTCGCCACGGGCATCACGCCCAAGCGAGCACACACCGCCACCCGGGGGTCGAGCCCGACCACTCGGAATTAACCGAGGGCGGCTACTCACCGATGCACGGCCAAGACCGGCATGGTGGCCCCCTAAGGATCAGCACCCGGGAAAATGCAGCTCCCCCATCACATGCAAACAAGTGAANTCACACCGAGACAAGAGGTGAGGGGGAGCGAGCGTCACTTAGAAACCGGTGAGCGTGCACTCGCCACGGGCATCACGCCCAAGCGAGCACACACCGCCACCCGGGGGTCGAGCCCGACCACTCGGAATTAACCGAGGATGGCTACTCACCAATGCACGGCCAAGACCGGCATGGTGGCCCCCTAAGGATCAGCACCCGGGAAAATGCAGCTCCCCCATCACATGCAAACAAGTGAATACGATGCAGGGTACGGCAGTGAGAATGTACGGGCCCTAGCATCTACCGCATCACAGGAGTTATGAAGAAATCATGCAATAGTCATGTGAGTGCCAAAGGGCACCACTGGGTCCATTAGCAGCTTGGGGACGTCGATGGCTTCAACCAACATAGACGCGCCAGTCAGCTCCCCAGGTGATCCCATGGTCCCTTTAATCTGTACATGTGTGTGTGCAAAATCTGAGAGGCAAGAGGGCACAGAGCTATGAGTGGCCAACGAACTTCAACACCTGTAACTGTCGTCAGCGTCTGATCAGGCACTGACGCCTAGTCAGCTGCTGCGTTGCTAGGAAGCTTCCACGCATTCTCTCAGATCCTTCGTCGAAGTAAGGGTCGCCAACAATGCCAGGACACCAAGCAATGCCGCGATTGATGTGTTGAAGTTCGTTGGCCACTCATAACTCTGTGCTCTCTTGCCCATCACACACTGTGCATCTCATTGTACAGATTGAATGACATGGCTCAACCTGGGGAAGCAACAAACGTGACAGCTCTGACAGAAGTCTTTGATGCTTTCTGGCAACCACTGTAGCTTCACCCAAGGGCTTCCTCTGAGGCACTTGTTGCCATCGTCTAACTCCTTGTGCCTCTTATGACTTTGTGATGTGGAAGATGCTAGGGCCCGTACACTCTGACTGTCGTGCCCTGCATCATGTTGCTTGCGTTGAATGTTTCTGGGGGAGCTGCATTTCCCGGGTGCTGATCCTTAGAGGGCCACTGTGCCGGGTTTTCCTGTGCATTGGTGAGTAGCCGCCGTGAGGTTAATACCCAAGCGGTCGGGCTCGACCCCCAGGTGGCGGTGTGTACTTGCTCAGGCGTGATGCCTGGAGCGAGGCACGCTCACCGGTTGACTTAGCTACTCTCGCTCCCCCTTACACTTGTCTTGGTTGTACCAAACAAAGTGAAGCAAGCTTTCCGCATCCATGGCGTGGCATGTCTCTTGCGTGTCCATGGTTGGTCTAACTCGTGTGACCTAGGAAGGTTACCAGCAATTTTTGGTATCAGAGCAGGTGAGACACCTCACCAGTGCTCACACGGTCCTGGTCGCTGGTTCAATGTACATCCAAGCAAGTTAGGTCAAGCACCATCTGCCGGACCTCACAGCAGAAGCGAGTCATCTCCACTCGTCGCCACCCCACCGCAGTCTTGCGTACTCACATCGTCTCGCTTTTCGAGTCACTTGTGATCAGTGTTGGGCGTTCTTGGCTGTTCTCGGCCACTCACCGCCGCTCTGGGTCACCCGCGGCTACTCTTAGCTGCGCGCATCTATCCTCAACCACTCTCGGCCTTGCTGCGACTGCTAGGGGCCAGTCACCAACCCTGGCTACCCAGCATCTTCAGTTGACCTCTCTCTCCGTTGGTACCCAGCTGCCGTCTCTCAGCAGCACCTCTCTCAGTCACCAACTCTCTTGGCAAGCCTCTCGCGGAAACGGCCTCGCAGCCGCCCCCGCAGCTACTCACTCTGAGGAGCTCTCTTCACCGCGTAACCTTGTATCCTCTCCAGTGCAGGGTGACCACTGAACGTCTGTTAACCACAGCGGTGGACCTCTCAGTCTCACACACTGGCGGACGACGTGCCACAGTAGGTGCGTATGCTCGATCACACTTACTGGCAGGACGACATCGATGCCGAACGCGAATAGGAATAAGCAGAGATTGATCGAGAGGTCTACACACCAGATGACATCCCATCATCACCACCTCTCTCTCCAAGGATGCAACCTACCAGCATTTCCGAATCTGTCGAACCTGCCGCAGCTTCCTCGTCTGCACCCGCTGCCCCCGAACCTCTCCCTACCGCTGCAGGCTCAGCTGATGCTTCCACTGCACCAGAGGTTTCTGGCGTCATTCCCGTTCTCCCATTGCACACCTACTCCATAAGTTTGGCTGGTGCCATTCTTGATGCTGCTGCTGGTGCCGCAGCTACCTTCGCAGCAACAGCTAGGGCCTGCCGTGCTCCTGCACAGACGGCGGTCGGTCGAGCAACTGAAGCATACACACAGACAACTGCTTCTCTCACCTTACTGGCAGCAGCGGCTGCCAGAATCGCCACCCAGATCACAGCAGCAGCAGCGTCTATTGCAACCGCAGCCTCCACAACAGCAGACATGACCTCCAGCTCAGTCGGCTCCATCAACCGTCCACCGCAACCGCAGTGCTGACGCCCACTGGTGTCCCTCATGACGCACCATCACACGTCACCACCATCGTTCTGATCGCATCAGCCTCAGCTGCAGTTGCTGGTGCCACTGCGATGGGGCTTCTCTGCCTCACTGTTGCAGTGGCCGGGTGGGTGGCTGTCCTTTCTTCCTCAGCCTTTGCTGTGGTGCCGCCGCTGTTCAGCCTTCTTCCTCGCGGTGAGCAGAGCATTCATACTCACACCTTCCCTCATTTGCATCTTACATCTTCTCACTCACTCCATTCCTAGGCTCGAGTGTGTCTTCACATCATGCCTGCACCAGAGGAGACCATAGAGGCCCTCCAGGCCGCCCTTAGTGAGGCACAGGCAGAGAGACGTAGAGCAGAGGATGAGCTCCTTCGGGGGTAGGATTCAAAAGAGGAGTTTGCTGCCACCATTGCTGGTCTAGTGTTGGAACAGTTGTGGTCCATGCCCGCATTTGCTGCAGTGCCTCCCGCCACAGAATCTGGTTCGGCAGACTCATCAGCTCCTTCTGGTGGTGCCGTTGCCAACTCCTCCTCTCCAGCTTTTTCCTCTTCAGCCTTTGTCCGCCCTGTGCTACCAGCCCGCCAGAAGGACTTTGAAACTCCACCTCCACAATTCACGCCCAAGCTCACATTCACTTCCTGGGAAACACGCTTTAGCGCGTGGGCCCAGGGTGAGCTTCTCTGGCAATACTACTCGCCGGCAAAACCAC
>SZWC01009492.1:69649-82799 GCA_023375785.1 Penium margaritaceum
CCTTCCACCCTACGCGAGGCTCGAGCCTCCCCTGAGGCCGCACACTGGGATGCTGCCTGTGCCGAAGAGCTCGCTGCTATCCGACAGCACCACGTGTATGACCTCGTCGACCTCCCTCCAGGTCGGAAGGCCATTGGTGCCAAGTGGGTCTTTTGGCGTAAGTGGAAGCCTGACAGATCCTTAGACAAGTACAAGGCCCGTCTACAGTAAAGGGGTTCGCTCAGGTCCCTCGGGTCGATTACGACCAGATCTTCGCCCCACTTGGCCGGTTCTCCACTAGCCGGGCGCTCTTCATCCTGGTTGCCCAGCAAGGGTGGGAGCTGCATCAGATGGATGTGAGCAACACATTCCTCCATGGCTCATTGGAGGGTGAGGAGCTCTACATGACGCAGCCCCCGGGCTTCGACGACGGCACTGGGAGAGTTTGACAGCTACGGAAGGCCCTCTATGGCCTGAAGCAGTCGCCTCGGTGCTGGAACCATGAGATCAGCAATTCGCTTCTCCGTGGCGGCCTCCAGCGCAGCACCGCTGACCCCGCACTGTTCGTAAGCACGCGAGGTCAGACCTTCGCCGCGGTTCTGGTCTACATTGACGATCTCCTCATTGCATCGCCAGACGTGGCAGCCATCCAGCGCGTCAAGGACCTGCTACACGCCGCCTACCAGATGAAGGATCTCGGGTCTGTCCGAGTCTTCCTGGGCATGGAGCTCGAGCATGATCGCTCCCAAGGCATCCTGCACGTCCACCAGGCTGCCTATGTGCAGACCCTGTCCACTCGCTTCGCCGAGGACTTGCCCCTCGTGCCTAGCGCATCCTCACCCATGTCACCCGATGGCCAGGTGAAGCTGAAAAGTCACGACCCAGCTGTTGTGGGGGAGCCAGTTGATGTGACCACGTATCTGCGGGTCATCGGGTCACTGATGTTCCTCGCGACAGCAACGCGTCCAGACATCGCGTTCGCCGTCAACCTCCTGGCCCAGTTCTCTTTGGAGCCGCGTCACCTCCATTTTGAGGCCGCGATCCGAGTACTGCGCTATGTCGTCTCGATCCCTCGGCGAGGTCTCATGTTCTGCCATTAGCTGTCCGTCGTTGTAGTGGGCTACATCGACAGTGACTGGGCCGGCAGTCCGGACGGTAAGAGTCGCACTCGCTGGATTTTTCTGGTCGAGGGGCACAGTTGTGTCTTGGCGCAATGGCAAGCAGGGGTGCATTGCACGTAGCATTGCTGAGGCTGAGTACGTGGCCCTTGGCTCAGGCGTGTGTGAGAGTGTGTGGCTGCGTCGTCTTCTGTCCGAGTTGCGTTAGTCTATCGCATCCATCACCTTGCATTGTGACAATGAGAGTGCCATTGCCATCGCCGACAGTGACGGTGTGCATCACAAACGCACAAAGCACATCAATGTTGAGTATCACTATGTACGTTCGTTGTTGCATGACGACAGCTGGCTGACTTCATGACCAAGGCACTGAAGAGGGACTCGTTCAAGAAGGCTGTGAGTTCAGTCGGCGTGCGTCCGTGAGTCGTCCTCTTTGTCTCTGCCTGCGTCCTTGCGTACCTTGGGGGAGTCTGAATGTTGATCGTTTCTCTGCCCGCCCATGTACACTACGCCTGTGAGTCATGAGGGAGTGTTGGTGTTTGCGCATCCCTCATTGTGCTCTGTTGTGTCCTCCCGGCTTGTGTACATCGACGTACAGATGACTGACGGCGAGACTCAACGCTGATGGAGCGTCATCCGGTGGAGCCGACGCACGTGGAGGTCTACTCGCAGTTCGCTGGAGCCTCCTCTCTCCGGCAACGTGCTCAGCTCCATCGGCAGGCCTCCTCGGCATTCGTGCCGCCGGCGGTCACCGCCACCACAAATTGCTGTCTGCATGCGTCCAGCGCGTCACGTCGCGTTTGCGTCGTCATGCTCTGCATAGGGTCCGTGTTGAGTGCTACATGGTCCTGTTTGGCATTACAGACCCCCGTAGGCACTGCCTGGGTTCGGGCAGCCATGAATCTTCGCTACTTTTTTTCTAGATGATGTTGACCGCACGATTGCGTTCGCAGCGTCGGTATGGTATGGTCCAGTTTTCAGGCAAAACGGACGACGCTCGCGTTTTGGGCTTTCAGGCGTCTGGCAGGGCTCACCGAGAAAACCCTGCCTGCCAGAAAATAGGTCCACAGCTATTTTCTAATTGGCTGGTTAGTTGAGTAACAACTTCTATACTAGTGGGGGGGCCTAGAACTTGGAGGGGTCTCCCATTGTTGTTCATTCTTCATTCCTAATCAGTTACAATCAGTTTTCAGCTACTTTCTGGCGCTAACTCTGGCGCGCGCGTTTCTGAGTAACAAACCCAGAGCTTCCAGACTTAGACTCTAGAGCAGCAGACTAAGGGGGAAGCTGACTTAAGCAACGAGCGTGGAAGCCCGCATGCTGCATCAACAACGCTGCTGCCCCAACCTGCTGCATAGACTTTCCAGGCGGCAGCAGGCGGCGTCACACGCGTCGCTGGACTCGAGCGTCCAAGACCCAACATATGCCTCATTGAGTTTCTTTCTGTTGTATGTATGCGCTCGATATGACGGACAATTGTCATCGAAATTCACTTACTCCTAATTTTTTTCCCAATGTCTCAAATTTTCCCAATGTCTCAAATTGTCTTTTGCTCTGCACCTTATCCCTATGAATCATCCACATAGTGCTTGGATTTTGGAGGGGCGACTGTCGCAATAACCATAAGGCCACAACCTTGTAGGAGTCTTCAACACATCTCCACCATGGAGATGCACTGATTGCTTGCCTGATGCAAGTGGCTTGCTAGCCATATGCGTCTACACGCAGAAGGAAAGTCTATGCAACAGGTTGGGGCAGCAGCGTTGTTGATGCAGCGTGCGGGCTTCCACGCTCGTTGCTTAAGTCAACTGCCCCCTCACTCTGCTGCTCTAGAGTCTAAGTCTGGAAGCTCTGGGTTTGTTACTTAGAAACGAGCGTGCCAGAGTTAGCGCCAGAAAGCAGCTGAAAACTGATAGTAACTGATTAGGAATGAAGAATGAACAGCAATGGGGGACCCCTCCAGGTTCTAGCCCCCCCCAGCTCTGTAGAGCTTGTTACTCAGTTCATCAGCCAATCAGAAAATAGCTAATTTCAGGCTGGCAGGTTTTCTCGAAGAGGCCTGCCAGACGGCCGACAGCCCAAAACCCGGGCGTCGTCCGTTTTGCCTGAAAACTGGACCATACCATAATACCGACACTGCGAACGCAGCCGTGCGGTCAGAATCAGCTAGAAAAATAGTAGCGAGGAGTTATGGCAGCCTGAACCCAGGTAGTCCCCACGACGGTTTATGCTGCCGAACAGGGCCATGCAACATGAAACAGGGACCCTAGGTAGCGCATGACGACGCAGGCACGACAGGACGCGCTGGACGCATGCAGACAACGACTGCGGTGGCAGTGACGGCCGGCAGCGTGACCGCCGAGGAGGCCTGCCGATGGAGCTGAACACGTTGCTGGGGAGAGGAGACTCCAGCGAACTGCGAGGCGACCTCAGCGTGCGTCGGCTCCACCGGATGACACTCCATCAGCGTCGAGTCTCGCCGTCAGTCATCTGCACGCCGATGTACACAAGTCGGGAGGAGACAACAGAGCATAATGAGCGCAAAACACCAACACTCGCCCATGACTCACAGGCGTAGTGTACATGGGCGGGCAGAGAAACGGTCAACATCAAGACTCCCCCAAGGTACGTAGTGACGCAGGCAGAGACAAAGAGGGCAACTCACGGATGCACGCCGACTCAACTCACAGCTTTCTTGAACGAGTCCCGCTTTAGTGCCTTGGTCAAGAAGTCAACCAGCTGTCGTGCAGTGTCAACCCATACGATGCTGATGCTGCCGTCATGCAACAACGAACGCACATAGTGATACTCAACATTGATGTGCTTTGTGCGTGTGTGATGCACACCGTCATTGTCGGCGATGGCCATGGCACTCTCATTGTCACAATGCAAGGTGATGGATGCGATAGACTGACGCAACTCGGACAGTAGACGGCGCAGCCACACAATCTCACACGCACTTGAGCCAAGGGCCACGTACTCAGCCTCAGTAGTGCTACGNTGCAGTGTCAACCCATACGATGCTGATGCTGCCGTCATGCAACAACGAACGCACATAGTGATACTCAACATTGATGTGCTTTGTGCGTGTGTGATGCACACCGTCATTGTCGGCGATGGCCATGGCACTCTCATTGTCACAATGCAAGGTGATGGATGCGATAGACTGACGCAACTCGGACAGTAGACGGCGCAGCCACACAATCTCACACGCACTTGAGCCAAGGGCCACGTACTCAGCCTCAGTAGTGCTACGTGCAATGCACCCCTGCTTGCCACTGCGCCAAGACACAGCTGTGCCCCCGACCAGAAAAATCCAGCCAGTGCGACTCTTACCGTCTGGACTGCCGGCCCAGACACTGTCGGTGTACCCCACTACGACGACGGACGGCAGACGGCAGAACATGAGACCTCGCCAAGGGGTCGAGACAACATAGCGCAGTACTCGGATCGCGGCGTCAAAGTGGAGGTGACGCGGCTCCTGAGAGAACTGGGCCAGGAGTTTGATGGCAAACACGATGTCTGGACGCGTCGCCGTCGCCAGAAACATCAGTGACCCGATGACCCACAGATACGTGGTCACATCAACTGGCTCCCCCACAATAGCTGGGTCGTGACTTTTTTGCTTCACCTGGCCATCGGGTGACATAGGTGTGGATGCTCTAAGCACGAGGGGCAAGTCCTCGGTGAAACGAGTGGATAGGGTCTGCACATAGGCAGCCTGGTGGACGTGCAGGATGCCCTGGGAGCGGTCATGCTCGAGCTCCATGCCTAGGAAGACATGGGCAGACCTGAGATCCTTCATCTGGTAGGCGGCATGCAGCAGGTCCTTGACGTGCTGGATGGCTGCCGCGTCTGGCGACGCAATGAGGAGATTGTTGACGTAGACCAGAACCGCGGTGAAGGTCTGACCTTGCGGGCTGACAATCAGTGCGGGGTCAGCGGTGCTGCGCTGGAGGTGGCCACGGAGAAGCGTACTACTGATCTCCTGGTTCCAGCACCGAGGCGATTGGTTCAGGCCATAGAGGGCGTGCCGTAGCCGCCAAACTCTCCCACTGCCGTCGTCGAAGCCCGGTGGCTGCGTCATGTAGAACTCCTCACCCTCCAATGATCCATGGAGGAATGCGTTGCTCACATGCATCTGATGCAGCTCCCACCCGTGCTAGGCAACCAGGATGAAGAGCGCCCGGCTAGTGGAGAACCGGCCAACTGGGGTGAAAATCCGATCATAATCCACCCAAGGGCCCTGAACGAACCCTTTTGCTGTGAGACGGGCCTTGTACTTGTCCAAGGATTCGTCAGGCTTCCACTTACGCCGAAAGACCCACTTGGCACCAATGGCCTTCCGACCTGGAGGGAGGTCGACGAGGTCATACACGTGGTGCTGTCGGATAGTAGCGAGCTCCTCGGCATAGGTAGCATCCCAGTGTGCGGCCTCAGGGGAGGCTCGAGCCTCGCGTAGGGTGGAAGGGTCCTCTGGGCGCGCTGTGGACCGGACTGAGAGGGCGTGTGCATCAGGGGCCCTAGGTGGGATGCCTGCGAGTGCAGCCACAACAGCATGCCGATGCTCGTGATAAAGCATGGCGTACCCCAATGCAGAGCCCGGGTGAAGGTCTGCGATGATGGCAGAAGTGGTCAGGCCGAGAGCCTTTGTGCTAGGGTCCCCACTCACGACCGTGGGAGTGTAGGAGACACGTGGAGCCACAGGGGGTCGAGGTGCCACGGGATGGGGAGCGACGGTCTTCGCGCTCACTGTTCATCGACGTCGGAGGCTGCCACCTGGGCCACGTGTGTAGCGCGGACGGGCAGAAGATGGTGCCGAGTCGGACGGGCCGACGGAGGCGGACGGGGCTACTAGTCCGGAGGAGCCAGCAGACGCAACAGGCGCTGCTGGGCCAGAGGGGCCAGCGGACACAGCTGGGGCTGCCGGCCTGGAGGGGCGAGCAGACGCAACTGGTGTTGCTGGCCCGGAGGGGTCCGCGGACGCGACTGGGGCCGTCGGCCCGGAGGGACTATCGGAAGCGACTTGGGCTGCCAGCCCGGAGGGGCCAGCGGACGCGACTGGGGCTCTTGGCCCGGAGGGGCCAGCGGACGCGATTGGGGCTGTCGGCCCGGAGGGGCCAGCGGACGTGACTGGGGCTACCGGCCCGGAGGGGCCAGCGGACGCTACTGGGGCTGCCGGCCTGGAGGGGCCAGTGGACGCGACTGGGGCAGCTGGCTCGGAGGGGCCAGCGGACGCGACTGGGGCTGCCGACCCCGAGGGATCAGCGGACACGACTGGGGCTGCCGGCCCGGAGGGGTCAGCGGACGCGACTGGGGCTGTCGGCTTGGAGGGGCCAGCGGACGCGGCTGGGGCTGCCGACCCGGAGGGACGGAGTGATGTGTCACCCGGAATCGACAGGACGGAGGACGGACTCACCACTCTCCCACGCGACGGGAGGGACACGGACGAGCCGATGCGGACGGGGTCGCGGGGAAACAGGTCCTCAAAGAAGAGGCGATCGCGTGACTCAACAATGCAGTGTCGGGATGGGTCCCAGAAGCGCCAGGCCTTGGACTTACGAGACACACCGAGAAAGGTGCAGGGGCGTCCGTGGGGGGCGAGCTTGCCGCCCTGCCGTGGGGTGGGCAGCCACACAACGACTATGCAGCCCCAGACGCGAGCCGGGCGGAGGTCAGCACGCCGACCGCACCAATGCTGATAGGGCGTGGAATGGCGGGGAAGGGGACCGTGGGGAACCCGGTTCCAGACCCAGGACATGTAGGCCATGGCCGGACTCGACCCGCATGGTGCGGACGGCGTCGACCATGGTACGGTTCCACCGCTCGGAGACGCCGTTTTGGGCGGGTGTGTAGGGCGCAGACGTCTCATGCCGGATACCGCGGGAGGCGAGAAACGTTGTGGCCTCACCCAGGTACTCGCCACCGCGATCGGAGCGAAAGCGGCGAAGGGGGCGCCCACACTCGCGCTCCGCGAGGACAAGCCAGTCCTGAATGGTTCGGGCGACATCACTCTTCTGCCTGATGCAGAAGACCCAACGATAGCGAGAGTAGTCGTCCGTAAGAGTGAGGACATAGCGGCCATGCTCACCGAAGGACTCGGTGGGGAGAGGGCCCATGACGTCTGAGTGGACAAGGTCAAGGGGGGCGGACGCACGGGAGGAAGATAGGGGGTACGTGGACCGGTGCATCTTCCCGTGAGCATAGTTAATGCACTTAGTGGGGCACGGGAGAGGAAAAGTCTCCGGATGAAGGCCCTTTGCCGGCTGGGTGCGGAGCATGCTCTCTACTGCGGCAGAGTGAACATGGCAAAGGCGGCGGTGCAAGAGGTGGGTGTGATGAGGAGAAAGCGTGCTGGTAACTAACACATGACCGGTCGCAGCCGACGGGGAGGAGACGGGAGGGGAGGAGGAGAGGCGAGGAACGTGCCACAAGTTGCCACAAGCGGTGGCGTGCAGGACGACAAGACCCGACGGACGCAACGATAAAGTGCCAACACCACGTGAGTGCACAACGTCCATGCTCATGCAGTCAAGGCCAGTCACACACAGGAGGCTGAGCTCGAGACCAGGGACGAAGAGAACATCGGTCAGAAAGACGTCACCGGCCGGACCACGGAAGCGAACGACGCCTACCCTACGGACAGGCAACACCTGTCTGGAGCCCGTCCGGACACCGGAGACATCGCCGACGGGACCGAGCATACTAAAGGCCTCGCGAGAGGCCGTCATGTGATGCGTGGCCCCGGAGTCGATGATCCAGGTCTTAGCAAGGTCTTGGAGAGGGGTTACCAGATCAGTCACGATCACATGGCGGCAAGCGACGGACGCGGACACGTTGGAAGGAGGCGCGAAGCGAGACTGCCAGTCGTCAAGCCATGCAATGTCGTCAAGGAGTGGGGTGGGGGAGATCACGGGAGATGACGAGACAGACGAGGGAATGTGACACGATCGCAGCTCAGTCTCAGTGATGCAGGGTTGGGCCGGAGGGAAGGAGGTTACGCAACTCGCACTTCCCTGGGGAGGACGGCGAGGGAGGCCAAGCTGGAGTGCGATGAACTGCTCCAGCTGACGCTCTCGGGATGACGGCCCAGGAGTGGAGACGGAATGCGGAGTGACGATGCCGGAGCCCGGGTAGTAGGAGGGCAGAGCCGGCGAAGGAAGCGGAGGTGCCGACGGCTGAGCGTAGTACTGCGGCGGGTAGTACTACTGCGATGCGGGTGTTTGCAGGACAGGTGGATCTGTCGAAGGAGCAGAGCTGCTGGACGAGGTCGGAGTGGCAGGACCATCAGTAGCGACGGCGGCAGAGGCGAGGCGGCGCTCCCGCTGGCGTCGCATGGTGGCGATGACGCGGGCCTCGTCCGTCGGGAGAGGGCACGTGTACCACCCGTGCCCGGGCTGGCCACAATTGTGCCAGACCGAGCCGCTACCGCTGGAACCGGTCGATGACTGTTGCTACTACTGTTGCGATGGACCCTTGCCCTTCTTGTTCCGGCTTTTCTTTTTCTTCCCCGAGGGCGATGGGGAAGCTACGACGGGGGAGGCAACGGCCACGGAGGCAATGGCAGGGGCGGCGATGGCAGGGGATGCAAGGGCCTCTGTGCGATGGAGCTAGGACTCCTGGCGAGCTTCTTAAATGCGGAGGAAGAGCTCATATGCCCAGGGCATGAGAGTGCCCTGGGCCCCCATGGTCGAGAGTACGTCCTGAGGGTAGTGGACAAAGACGTTCGCGTATGCGCTTGTGGCGCCGCGCTTGATGGTGAGGAACGCGGACATAGGGGGCGGAGCAGATTTGCCGAGTCGACGGAGGATGTCCTCCGCCCGCTGCCAGCAGGCAGTGACCGTCTCAGTCTCCCCCATGTGCAGGAAGTTGAACTACCGGAGCAAACGGCTGATCTTAGCGTCGCTAGACAGGCGATGAGGTCTTGTGAGGACGTGCCATGCGGCTGCAGGGTCAGGGATGTCACCAGCGGTGAAGTCGCCGAGGAAGGGCTCCAGGGCAAGGCGGGAAGCTGGGGGGGCGACTGGTACGAGGGCGCGGACGGCGCGACCAGTGTCATATAGCTGATCGGCCTGGGTGGAGTCGTAAGGGAGGGTGTAGTAGGCCCACAGACCCTCACCCTGCGCCCAGATCCGAAAGCTAAGCTCCCAGCTCCGCAACTGCTCGCCGGCCTGAAGCGGCGGCGGCGGTGTCTCAAAGTCCTTCTGCCTACGGCCGGCACCCAGAGTGGGGCCAAGGACGGAGGCTACTGTCTGTCGTTGGCACTGAGTCTGCTGCTGAGCTAGGTAGTACGTGGCGGCGGACACAGCTGGGCTAGTGTGCCCTGGAAGGGTGAACGACGGCAACGCGCTTGTGGCGGTGTGGGAGGCGACTGGCTGTAGTGCTGCAAGCTGCTGTGTCAAGGCGACGAGTTGTTGCTGAAGAGCAGCAAGTAGGTCAGGGGTGCCGCCAACGATACCAGTGGGCTGCTGCTGCTGTTGTAGGGGCGGCGGGTGCTGCTGCTGCAGCGGCGGTGGCTGCTGTTGTATGGGCGGCGGCTGCTGCTGTTGTAGCGGCGGCGGCTGCTGCTGTAAGGGCGGCGGCTGTTGCTGCTGCAACGGCGGCGACTGCTGCTGCTGAGGCGGCGGCGGCTACTGTTCCTGCTGATTCGGCTGCTTCTGGTGCGGCGGCGGCAGCTGCTATTGCCATGGCGGCGGCGGCTGCTCCTGCTGTTGCGGCGGCGGCAGCGGCTACTCCTGCGGCGGTAGCGGCTGCTGCTGTTGCAGCGGCGGCGGGTGCTGCTGCTGCTGTTGCTGCTGTAGCAGTCGTTGCAAGAAAGGAGGGGTAAGGGTCCCCCCACCAGAGGAGGACCCCTCCTCGCCGGGACTACCAACCATGTCTTAGTGTCCCTTTTTTTTGTCTTTGTGTTGCTGATGTCAGCAGGAGATGGAGCAGTGGGGAGTCTACCCACTGCTTTGGCCTTCCCCCTTTGCCCTTTTCCCCCTCTTCCTCCCCCCTTTTTTTGTTGATGACGTCAGCACTGACGTCAGCAGAGGGGTGCTGACGTAAGCAGCGGCGGATGTTGGGGCCTTCGCTGCTGCTGTTGGTGCTAATGCTGCTGCAGCTGCTGCTGCTGT
Source organism: Penium margaritaceum (assembly GCA_023375785.1). Classification (NCBI taxonomy): domain Eukaryota; kingdom Viridiplantae; phylum Streptophyta; class Zygnematophyceae; order Desmidiales; family Peniaceae; genus Penium; species Penium margaritaceum. Next base: position 79,863 of record SZWC01009492.1, read on the forward strand.
TGCTGTTGCTACTGCTGTTGCTGCTGTTGCTGCTGTTGCTTGCTGTTGCTGCTGCTGCTGCTACTGCTGCAGCTGCTGCTGTTGCTGCTTCTGTAGCTGCTGCTACTGTCGCTGCTGCTGCTGTTGTTTGCTGCTGCTGCTAATGCTGCGGGTGCTGCAACTGCTTCTGCTGTTGCTGTTGTTGCTGTAGGTGCAGCTGCAGCTGCTGTTCCTGTGTGTTGCAGCAGCTGTTGTGGCTGCTGCAGCTTGCTGCTGTTGCTAATCGCTGTTGCAGCTATTGCGTGCTGCAGCAGCTGCTCGCTGCAGCTACGGGCTGCTGCAGCAAGCTGCGAGGGTGGGGGATTTTTTTGTTGCCTTTTTTTTGTTTTTTTCTTTGTCACAGCGGCCAGCAGCCCGCTGTCTGCTGCGAGCAGCGGGCTGCTGCTCGCCAGGCAGCAGCGAGCTGCTGCTCGCTGGCAGCAGCAAGCTACTGCTCGCCGGGCAGCAGCGCGCTGGTGCTCGTTGGCAGCAGCAAGCCGCTACTTGCTGCTTGCTCGTTGCAAGCAGCGAGCAGTAGCAGCGACGGCTGGCAGCTGCCAGCTACTGCTCGTTGCTGCTGCTGCTGCAGCTCGCTGCAACAGCTGCTGCAGCCCGCTGCTGCTGTTGCACGCTGCTGTAGCTGTTGCGTGCTGCGCCTGCTGCCTACTGCCGCTGCGGGCTGCTGTTGCGGGCTGCTGCTGCAGCGGGCTGCTGCTGCAGCTGGCTGCTGCTGCTGCTGTTGCGAGCTGCTGCTGTTGCACGCTGCTGTAGCTGTTGCTGCTGCTGTTGCGCGCTGCTGCTGCTGCTGTTGCGAGCTGCTGCTACTGCGGGCTGTTGCGAGCTGCTGCTTCTGCCTGCTACTGCTAGTGGTGCCAGTCGCTGCACCTGGGTGACGTTGCCGCTTGCGTTGTCGCCCACAAACGTCTGACGCCGCCTGTCGCTCACCTCCTCGCGTCACGCGTGAGGGTCAGTGCTACCCAAAAAACTGGGGCAGCATTTCCCCTGGCCCAGTGGCCGTGGGAAAAAATCTGACGCCGCCACCAGGAGGGTCAATGCTGTCGGAAAAAATCCGACAACATTTCCCCTGCACTGGCGCGTATGGGGGTCCGCCGGCGTTGTCTGGCACCTGTTCGCCAGTCTTCTGCTGCTGCTGCTACGCTTTGGCTCTGATACCAAGAAGGAAAGTCTATGCAGCAGGTTGGGGCAACAGCGTGTAGCGTGCGGGCTTCCACGCTCGTTGCTTAAGTCAGCTGCCCCCTCAGTCTGCTGCTCTAGAGTCCAAGTCTGGAAGCTCTGGGTTTGTTACTTAGAAACACGCGTGCCAGAGTTGGCGCCAGAAAGCAGCTGAAAACTGATAGTAACTGATTAGGAATGAAGAATGAACAGCAATGGGGGACCCCTCCAGGTTCTAGCCCCCCCCAGCTCCGTAGAGCTTGTTACTGAGTTCATTAGCCAATAAGAAAATAGTTGATTTCAGGCTGGCAGGTTTTCTCGGTGAGGCCTGCCAGACGGCCGACAGCCCAAAACTCGGGCGTCGTCTGTTTTGCCTGAAAACTGGACCATACCATAATACCGACGCTGCAAACGCAGCCGTGCGGTCAGAATCAGCTAGAAAAATAGTAGCGAGGAGTTATGGCAGCCTGAACCCAGGTAGTGCCCACGACGGTTTATGCTGCCGAACAGGGCCATGCAACATGAAACAGGGACCCTAGGCAGCGCATGACGACGCAGGCACGACAGGACGCGCTGGACGCATGCAGACAGCGAGTGTGGTGGCAGTGACGGCTGGCAGCGCGACCGCCGAGGCCTGCCGATGGAGCTGAACACGTCGCTGGAGAGAGGAGGCTCCAGCGAACTGCAAGACGACCTCAGCGTGCGTCGGCTCCACCGGATGACACTCCATCAGCGTCGAGTCTCGCCGTCCGTCATCTGCACGCCGATGTACATAAGCCGGGAGGACACAACAGAGCACAATGAGCGCAAAAAACCAACACACCTCTCCATGGGAGCATGTGCGCTTGGCCTCACTGATAATTGCTTTTAGCCCGGGAGGAGAACAGATCTTGCTAATAATGTTTTCCACATTGTGCTGCTGGAGTGGCACCAACTTCAGCACAAATATGTTTTCGAAAGACAGAATGGAGAAAAGTCCCATGTAGTATTAGGGTCGACTTAGGGCACACCACCTACAATCATGCCACATTTGCTGAAAAACCGAATGAAAACCTTTGATGCACGACGAGTACTAACACTCCAGATGAAGCCACCATCCAGTGCATGTTGGAACACCTCAGACACACGTCTTCTGATTACCGGCCCATTGCACCCAACCCTTGCTCAACACCGTTGTCGCAGTTAGCCAGCTTTGCTCATGCCTTCCTTCAACTTCTTCGAAATGTTCTTGTTGGCACTGGTGGGGAGAAAGGAGGGAGAAATTGATCTAGGGCACACCACTTTGCTGCAACCACACCTCTCTTTTGTTACAAGTAGCACGCCCATTTCCACAAGAGCGAAAATTGTTTTTTTCTCACAATGTACAGCGCTACGAGGCCATGCAAGTCTGCTGGCTTTCACCCTTCCATGGGCGCTTCTCCAGACGACGTTGCAACGACAGGAGGTTGATGCGGCCTCACTGGGCTGTTGAACAGAATGTCCTTCATCACCTACATAGCGATGCTCACACGCACGCGACAGGAAGGCAAGTGGGCAAGAAGGTGTCAGGTTTGTTCCCAAGAGGACTACCGCTTCTCACCCATGCCGGCTTCAAGTTGTTGACAGTACAAGCCAAGACGCACACGCCGTCTGCACGTTGTCCTTGCGTGCTTGGCAAACCACCCAGCCTCCACCTCATGCCATCCCTTGCACAAAGCAAGAACTATCCGCCTCCCCCCCCCCCCCCCCCCCCCCCCCCCCCCCCCC
>SZWC01009493.1:12520-34381 GCA_023375785.1 Penium margaritaceum
CCGTTCTGCTGCGGCGAGTACGGCGCGGTACGCTGCGCCTTGATGCCAGCTGCTGCGAGGTAGTCCTGGAACTCCTTGCTTAGGTATTCTCCACCGCGATCGCTGCGCAACGCCTTGATCTGCTTGCCGGTCTGGTTCTCCATCATGGCCTTGAACTCCTTGAACCTGTCAAAGCACTGGTCCTTGGAGGAAAGGAAGTACACAACAGTGTAACGGCTGAAATCATCAATGAAGGTGAGAAAATACCTAGAGCCTCCAAAGCTCTGGGTCTGCATCGGTCCGCACAAGTCCGTGTGGACCAGCTCCAACACCCCTTTTGCACGCTCCCCTGCTCCAGAGAACGCCTCGCGGTGCTGCTTCACCTCCAAACAGCCAATGCATAACTGTTGCTCAAAATTAGAGATGGTAGGTAGGTCACGCACCATCTGCTTTGCTTGAAGCTGCTGTAAGGCGCACATGCCGATGTGGCCGTAGCGTGCATGCCAGATCTCGCCATCTGTCGCCTACACCACTGTTGCAAGACTCTGCTCACGCGGGATCTTGGTCGCCCCCAGCAGGCGGTACATGTCGCCCTCCTTCACCGACTTGGCCAACTCCTCTCCTGTTTCCTTGTTGAGGATGTAGCCGTAATCATCGTCAAAAACGACGCGCAGTCCTGTGTTTGTGACAGAGGACACTGAGAGGAGGTTGAATGCAGCATTAGGTACGTACAGCACGCCATGGAACACTCCCACTTCAATGCCACGCGGGGTCTCCAACCACATCTCCACAATCCCAATCCCTTCAGAATACACCACCCGATCATCACCCAAAACGATAGGACGGGGAGGGATGGACAGCAACTATGTAAACCACTCCCTGTGGTGCGTCAGACTCTTGGTACACCCAGAGTCTTTGTACCACGCCAGATCCGCCTTCTCCTCCTGCGACATGTCAGACTTCGCCATGAAGAGACGGTCGCGCACCTCCTTGGCCACGTTCATGTTGCCAAAATGGCGCACGCCGGTCTGGTTCTGCTGCTGCAGTTGCTGGTGCTGCTGACGTTGCTGTGACTGCTGCTGCTGTTGCTGTGGAGATTGCTGCTTTTGCTGCTGCTGCTGCTGCTCCTTCTGGTCCCTCTTGAACTTGAAGCACTCTTTCTTGTAGTGCCCCTCTTTCTGGCAATAATGGCACTTGCCCTTCTTCTTGCCTCTCTGCTGCCCGGACTGCTGCTGCTGCTGGTTGCGTAAGCCCATCGCCATGAAAGCTGCTTCACTGCTGCTGTTGCCGCCATTGCGTTTTGCGGCATTGCGACGCAGTTCCACCTGCACCAGGTGTGTGCAGATGAAGTCGAGGTCAAGAGTTGGCTGGCACTCCAGTGTCTCTCGTACCGTGTCGTAGCTGGTTGGGAGTCCCCTCAGCAAGAGGAGGATGAAGCGCGTCTCTTCCACAGGGTTGCCGGCCGCTCTCAGCTGCTTCGCCAGCTCCTTTGCCCTGTCCAGGTACGCCTCCATCCCTTCACCACCCTGCATTTTCAGCGCCATCATCGTTTCTTCCAAAAGCATGAGGAATGCAGGATCCTTGCTCTCATACTTCTTGCACAACGTGTCCCACCCCTCCTTTGCAGTAGCCTTGTCACTCACGTACTGAAGATGCAGGTTGGAGATGGTGTTGACAAGCAACCTGTAGGCCTGCCTGTCCTTCTTCCACTCCTCATACGCCACCGCTGCAGTTGTAGATGAACTTGCATCTGCTGCACCTTTCTGCGGCGTCTTCCCCGCCACCACCTGTGCTGCGGTGATGCCTTTTGCCTCTGGAGACGGAGCGCGCTCGTCGTCGCTCACCACCTCCCACAAGCCCCTCTCCTCCAAAAGGAGGCGGGTACGGATCTTCCAAAACGTGAAGTTGGCACGTCCTTCCAGCCTCTCCAAGGGCTGGGCTGCTGTTACCACGCCTGCTGCTGCCATTTTGAGCTTTGGTGATGCTCAACGCTGCCCTTGGGTGGCGGCGCTACCCCTGCTTCTGCTACTGCTTCTGCCAGATATCTGTCTGACAGAAAATGGACTGTAGATGGCAGCAGACTGGGAATTTTAAAAAACAGAGCCCACCACTGGAAAATTCAGCTCAAAAACTTTCAGATCGACCCATAAAACAGGGTCATCAGCAGGGGATTTCAAAAGATATGCCCTCTTGAAAACAGGGTATGCTTCTCCTCCTACTTCAACTCAGGCCAGCCAGCTTGTAAACGGCGTTTCTCCCAAACTAATCAATGGAATGCAAATGTTTTTGCACCAATGGAAAGCTTAGGAAAAATACTACAATTCGCATGTGCCACATTTTAAATTTGACAAAGAAACAAGAGAGTTATGGTCATCACAAGGCGACAGTCTTACTCATAGAGAAGAGTGTAGCCCTGGTCGACCTCGTTCTGAGCATAACTCTCAATCCGACCGTTGGATCTTCGCGATCTTTGGCTCGTTGGAAAGCGTGTCTTCTGAACTTGAAGATCCAGTGGTCGAGCGGCAAATTTGGTGAAGGTTTCACCCCAACCCGTCACTCTCAAAGTGACGGCCTGTGCTGGCTAAAAGTGGCAGAACTTGGCTCTGATACCAAATGTTGGAAATGGAGGAGAGAGGGAGCCTTGGAGCAGCGAGTATGTGTGATTGGAAGGGCATCACTTGTGTTGAAGAATGGTTGTTGAATCACTCAAAATGTTGGAGTACATATAGAGCTAGAGCTTGGGCAAGCCAGCCCTCTCACAAGCCACACCACTTAGCCATGGAGGCTAAGGCTCACACACTAGAGTCCACAATCTCACACAAGGGAGGAAATCAGCCTAACAATCAGGCTGACCAGTCACACACGACCTAGAGAGCTAGAGAATGCTCTCATGGCACACTCCTAGTGCTCACATCACCCACAAACCCATGGAGAATCGCCATGTGTCCATGGCTAGCACACAAGGATCTCACCTCACCTAAAAAGTAAGGAGAGGTACCTTTATCCTAGTCAGTACACTCTGACAAGGCAATCCTAAGACCAAGGACCTTTTTGGATATTTTCTCCCATCAGGTCTTGACCCTGGACCTCTTGCCTTTTTCTTTTCTCAGGCTAAGGCATGGAGCCATCACCCATGGCCACCCAGACATCGACGGTCCATGACCCCCGAAACTTCGAAAATTCATATCTCCCAATCCGACCGTTGGATCGGCCTGAAACTTGGACCGTAGATAATTTGCCGCCTGATCCTTCCAATGGTGAAGACGGATTGACGATCGGAGTAGGCATCTGGAAGTTTCCTGGAACTTGCTCCTCTGGACCTGAAATTGAGCCGGATGGCTCATTTCCCAACACTTCGACAGGTTCATGGAGTTCAAGGCAATGGTGGAGAACCACACTCACCAAAAAATCAAGGCGATGTACAGAGACTATGCTAGAGATTATCCGAGTAAGAAGTTCCTGGACTACCTCATTACAGCTAGAATCAAGGCACAATAACCGGTGCCATACTTGCCGTAGTAGAATGGTATAGCAAAACACACCAATTGAACCATCGTTGAGTGGGCATTCTCCATCTTGTATGAAGCTTGGTTCACCTACGACTTATTGGCCGAAGCAGTGAGCACTGCTGGGATATCAAAAACCGTAGTCCAACCAAGGTACTAGAGCAGATGACGCTATATGAGGCGTGGTTCAACAAGAAGCCGATCGAATGCCATCTTCGAGTGTTCGGCAGCTTGGCACACATGCGTGTGCCTAATAAGAAGTGGTAGAAGTAGGAAGCAAAGAGGACGCAGATGTTGATAATTGGTAATGAGGTGACAAGCAATGTGTATTGCCTCTATGAGAGGGATACTGGCCACGTCATCATCTTGAGGGATGTAGTCTTTAATGAGAGCAACGTCATTGCCACCAACATAGTTTATGGAAATGTGGTAGAAGCAGCGGCTAACAAGGTAGTGCGTGCAAACACCCTTCCCTATCCAGTCTCTCCTAACACTTTCTCTATTATGGTAGTGGAAGGACCACTCTACTCTTCCATGTCTGATGTAGTGGACACAGTTGCCTCATTGACAGAAGTAGAGGAAGGAGATGCAACATTTCCAACAAGGGTAGTTGTGTGAGCAGCACCGGTCCAACCGCCCGCTAAGGCTCTAGTACCAGGTTGAATATACCCTCTTAGGATAAGCTATAAGCATGGTAAGTGCAGCCATTTATGGATTCTCTAGAATATATGAATGTTGCAGTTGTAGTAGATCAGGTGAGCTAACTTCCGACAAGGAGGCCATGGTTGTACCAAGATATAGTAGGTTGGGTTCAAGTTGTGTAGCAGGAGATACACTCACATCTTGAGAACGGCATGTGCAAGGTGACAAGCATGCACCTGACATAAGGTGATCAAGTAGAAATATTTATTTAAGAGGAAATGGGGTGTAGACGTCAACCTTGAAAACTAGAAGGCAAGGCTGGTCGCTAAGGGTAACTCATGGTAGGAGGGCATCGATTTTTCTTAAATTTTTACCCCTATTGCAAAGTTTTCCTCTTTGCAAACTCTCCTCTCTTATGTAGTAGGTGAGGACTTCCAGATCCACCACATGGATATCAAGACAACATTCTTGAATACTAACTTGGAGGAGGAGATCCACATGGAGCAGCCGGAGGGAGTTTGTCATGGATGGCCAGGAATACCTGGTTGGTAAGCTATAAATGTTGCTGTATGGCATCAAGGAATCATCGTGAACTTGGAACTAGAAGTTGGATACGGCGCTACAATGCATGAGGTGTGAGCGTAGCGAGTGTCCCTATAGTTTATATCACAGGCGACTGAGCGGTTTATTTTGGATGCTGTACTTTGGCTCCAGTAGTAGGAGCTACAGGGATCCGAATCATACACGGTTTGGTGCATTGGAGAGTTCATGACTAGCCTTATAAATGTTAATATCATGTTCATGCTCTAAAATTAATGCAAAAATCACGTTCTTGCCTTTGCAAAGTAAATGTCTCACATTTATCCTCCACACCTACGAATATAGCATGAGGCGACGAGAGAGCTCACGCTAGACTTAGAATCCGCACAAACATAGCCGTGAGCACAGAAGACCAGTCAGGCCATGTCAAAACTATATCCTTGCTTTTTATAAAGAGTTATGGACTTACAGTCCTGACCAGTCTACAAATTGCTCACAGATTTCATGGTGGACAGGATCGTTATCGGGATGACATTGCCATCAAGCTCTCAGGTCCCGGAGTTGAAGATTTTGCAAATGGCGTAGAAGGAGATGTAGTCCATCTAGACGTATACAGGTGGCCCTGGCTATGGGCTAAGGAGGTGGCACTTTGAGTTGTACCTCGCGTAGAAGAGGATGCTTGAGGTAATGAAGGTGACAGAAGTCCCTGACAAAGCAACGGTAATGGAAGCACCAAATGAGGCCTTCACTGTTGGAAAGGGAGCCATCCGGCTCAATTTCAGGTCCACAGGAGCAAGTTCCTGGAAAGTACCAGACGCCTGCTCCGATTGCCAATCTGACTTCACCATTGGAAAGATCATGTGGCAAAATGTCTACGGTCCAAGTTTGAGGCCGATCCAACGGTCGGATTGGGAGATATGAATTTTCGAAGTTTCGGGGGTCATGGACCGTCGATGTCTGGGTGGGTATGGGTGATGGCTCCATGCCTTAGCCTGAGAAAAGAAAAAGGCAAGAGGTCCAGGGTCAGGACCTGATGGGAGAAATATCCAAAAAGGTCCTTGGTCTTAGGATTGCCTTGTCAGAGTGTGCTGACTAGGATAAAGGTACCTCTCCTTACTTTTTAGGTGAGGTGAGATCCTTGTGTGCTAGCCATGGACACATGGCGATTCTCCATGGGTTTGTGGGTTATGTGACCACTAGGAGTGTGCCATGAGAGCATTCTCTAGCTCTCTAGGTCGTGTGTGAGTGGTCAGCCTGATTGCTAGGCTGATTTCCTCCCTTGTGTGAGATTATGGATTCTAGTGTGTGAGCCTTAGCCTCCATGGCTAAGTGGTGTGGCTTGTGAGAGGGCTGACTTGCCCAAGCTCTAGCTCTATATGTACTCCATCATTTTGAGTGATTGAACAACCATTCTTCAGCACAAGTGATGCCCTTCCAATCACACATGCTCGCTGCTCCAAGGCTCCCTCTCTCCTCCAGATCCAACATTCACAAAGAAGAACACAAAGGTGCTCATGTTGCTAGTATCCGGGACGACAGAGTCATAGTGAGGCTACTTCCAGGGCTACAAGCTTTTAGCCGAGGCTTGGCATAAACTTTACACCATCCATCAATCCAAGTCACTGGGGAACAAAATCTTTGTAATGAAGCGACTCCTGAGAGTGAGAATTATGCAGGGAGATGATCTTATCATCGTCATGGAGCAGATTGAGTTGCTCGCCCCATAATGCTATGACGTGGAGTGGAAGATTCACACGCAGCTGTAGGTGATGGACCTCCTTATAGTGCTTCCTCATAGTGGGAGCCCTCTCATTACTGTTGGAAATGGAGGAGAGAGGGGGCCTTGGAGTAGCGAGCATGTGTGATTGGAAGGGCATCACTTGTGCTAAAGAATGGTTGTTGAATCACTCAAAATGATGGAGTACATATAGAGCTAGTGCTTGGGCAAGTCAGCCCTCTCACAAGCCACACCACTTAGCCATGGAGGCTAAGGCTCACACACTAGAGTCCACAATCTCACACAAGGGAGGAAATCAGCCTAACAATCAGGCTGACCAGTCACATACGACCTAGAGAGCTAGAGAATGCTCTCATGGCACACTCCTAGTGGTCACATCACCCACAAACCCATGGAGAATCGCCATGTGTCTATGGCTAGCACACAAGGATCTCACCTCACCTAAAAAGTAAGGAGAGGTACCTTTATCCTAGTCAGCACACTCTGACAAGGCAATCCTAAGACCAAGGACCTTTTTGGATATTTCTCCCATCAGGTCTTGACCCTGGACCTCTTGCCTTTTTTCTTTTCTCAGGCTAAGGCATGGAGCCATCACCCATGGCCACCCAGACATCGACGGTCCATGACCCCCGAAACTTCGAAAATTGATATCTCCCAATCCGACCGTTGGATCGGCCTGAAACTTGGACCGTAGATAATTTGCCACCTGATCTTCGCAATGGTGAAGACGGATTGACAATCGGAGCAGGCATCTGGATGTTTCCTGGAACTTGCTCCTGTGGACCTGAAATTGAGCCGGATGGCTCCTTTCCCAACAATTACCACCTTGGGAGGATGGGCAGAGGACAAGTTCACCTATGGCATGCTCGCTAAGTACATCCGCAACAAGGCACAGCGACGGAGCTACGGGAAATCCTCATATGTTCATCAACTCTTTCTTATCCTTTCCTTTACCCTTGTTCTTCCCATCCATACCTTCATCTTTCTTCTTGGGAGTCTACACTCCTGTGTCCAATGTCCAGGCTTGCCACAGTTTCTGGCATTTTCCAAGACGCTTTTAACCCTTTCCAGTGCTTGAATTGCTTTTCCCTCCACCGCCATTATTTCTATTTCTGACCTGAAGAGGAACTATTGTTACCATCACCAGCATGTTGTACAGCATAAGCCAAAATGTGTGCCTCATCACCGCTATGACACATGGCTTCTGTCCACATGTACTCAAGCACTACATCATACATGAGCTCCTCCTCCCAACTGTCCAAGATGGTGATCACAGAACCCTAGGTTTTATGTTGCGTCATGAGGAGGATCATGGCTTCCATGCTGATTTTGATTTCCCAGTTCATCTAGGTCACTTGTTCAAGTAGTTGTTCAAACTGCACTATGAAATGAGGAATTTACTTTCCCTTGTTCACTCTCATTCCAATGAGTTTTTACAGAATGAAGAGGCAATTTTCAAGAGCCATTTATTGCTATGTATGTACAAGCTTTTCATAAGCTTGCAATGCATGTGTGATACCATGAAGATGGACATCAATGAATCATGCACTAATGTCAGAAGAATAGCGAGCATCGTGTAATTTTTTGCACTTGATGTTACATACACAAGGTCTTCTCTTGGTGGTTCAATGTCGTTTCCAAGGAATATCATCAAGCAGTTGCAAATTCTAATGACAATCTTAAATTTCCATTTTCACAAGGGCAAACACATCCTTGTAATCTTTGACATGCCACTGTTCATCTACTCAAGGCTGAGGGTTGTTGGTGTTGTCATACTATAGCTCTGCTACTCTATTCCTCTACTTTGTTCACGCTAATGTAGGCTGATCTAGGCTTTTGTATGTAACCAATTTAGAAAGTGGAGATCTCTTTCTTACTCAACTGTGACCACCTACAAATAGAGAAGAAGGTACTCTAGCTATCCTAAGATCATGTCTTCCAGGGGAGAGCTTATCCTGGTTAGGATCCAAGGGTCATATCTCCAAGGAAATAGCTTATCCTTTCTCCTTGTTTGTTAAGTACCAATGCCGGATGTTGTAGTTGATGGAGCAAATGGAGGAGATGGAGCTGATGGAGCTGATGGAACTGATGGAGCTGATTGACATGATGCATGCTCCAAAGGAGAGAGGGCGAGAAAGTGCTTTGAAGTGGCTTTTCACTAGTCAAAGTGGGCCCATAACCCTTTGTCATCCGGCCCAAGGCAATGGACTAGAAAATAAGGCCACGTACTTGCACTTGCGATCCACTCCTGGTGTTTCAACTAGGAGATATCATCCTCAAAATCGTGGTTCCATACTGAGCAGTTCATAGAAATAGGTTTCTTGCACTATGTCCTTAGCACCCAGTCACTTTCATGTGAGTAGCTGATCCCTTGGGCTTGGACCGACCAATGCTTATTTAGTATCTTCCTCTAGTGGACAACTCTATTAGGAGTCTCAAAGGTAATAGTTGTAAAAAATACATGCAACCAGTCTCTAGCACAGGCACAAAGTAGATCCTTGGAAGAGCCACTTTGAGCAAAATCTAGGTAGTATCATGCCCCTACCTACATAACAGTCTCTTTGACCACCAAGTGGTGCTAGCCACCAAGAGAGACCTTGGAATGTACAGAGATATCTCTCAAAACATTTGTGTCCTTGCTTTGGTCAAAAAGAAAGTAAACCACTAAGATGAGAATTGACCCAATGACCTTTTACTTTGTGGACTAACTATGGAATGTCTAAGCCACAAGGAACTGTCCTACTTAGTATTTACTGTCTAGTATCTAGCTTAGACCAAGGGCACGTACTCAAAAGAAGCACTTAATGCCTTGCCTATCTGGTTATGACTAAGGGGCCTTACTCCAGGATAGTAGGGCATGCCTAGTCTTGTACCTATCCAAACTCTATCCATGGATAAGTGTCAGACATAGGGTCATCCGGCTCAGTTTCAAGTCCACAGGAGCATGTTCCATGAAACTATGAGATGCCTGCTCGGATCGTCAATCACTTTTCACCGCTGGAAAGATCAGGTGGCAATTTGTCTACGGTCCAAGTTTCAGGCCAATCCAACGATCAGATTGGGAGATGAATTTTTTAAGTTTCTGGGGTCATGGAGTGCCGATGTCTAGATGACCATGGGCAAGAGCTCCAGGGTCAAGAGCTGATGGAAGAAATATCATAAAAGGTCTTTGGTCTTAGGATTATCTTGTCAGAGTGTGTTGACTAGGATAAAGTACCTCTCCTTACTTTTAAGGAGAGGTGAGATCCTGGTGTGCTAGCCATGGACACGTGGTGATTCTCCATGGGATTGTGGGTTATGTGACCACTAGGAGTAAGCCATGAGAGTACTCTCTAGCTCTCTAGGTTGTGTGTGAATGGTCAGCCTAATTGCTAGGCTGATTTCCTCTCTTGTGTGAGATTGTGGACTCTTGTGTGTGAGTCTTAGCCTCCATGGCTAAGTGGTGTGGCTTGTGAGAGGGCTGACTTGCCCAAGGTCTAGCTCTATGTATACTCCATCATTTTAAGTGATTCAATAACTATTCTTCAGCACAATGGATGCCCGTTTGGTCCCACATGCTCGTTGCTCCAAGGCTCCCTCTCTCCTCCAGATCCAACATTTGGTATCATAGCCACGTTCTGCTAGTTTTAGCGAGCGCAGGGCGTCACTTTGAAAGTGATGGGTTAGGGTCAAACCTTGACCAAATTTAAAGATCCACTAACCGGATCTTCAAGTTCAAAACACAAGATTTTTAACGAGTCCAAGACTGCGAAGATCCAACACTCGGATTGAGAGTTATGCTCAAAACGAGGTCGGCCAAGGCTATACTTCTCTATGAGTAAGACAGTCACATTGTAATGATCATAACTCTCTCATTTCTCTGTTACATTTACAAAGTGGCATATGCGAATTGTATTATTTTCCCTAAGCTTTCCATTGGTGTAAAACTATTTGCATTCCACTTATTTGTTTGGGAGAAACGCCGTTTACAAGGTGGCTGATCAGAAATAGAGTTGGAGCAGAGCATACCCCAATTGATGACCTTGTTTTATGGGTCGATCTAGAAGCGTTTGAGCTGAAGTTTCTAGTGGTGGGCTCAGAGTTTCCAAATTCCTAGTCTGCTGGCATCTAAGGTCAATTTTCTGTCAGGCCGATTTTTCCTAAAAGTAGCAACGGACGCATGGGTAGCGCCGCCATCCAAGGGCAGTGCTGAGCATCACCAAGGCTCAAAATGGCAGCAGCAGCCATTATGACAGCAGTCCAGCCTTTTGAGAGGCTGGAGGGATGCGCCAACTTCACGTTTTGGAAGATCTGTACCTGCCTCCTTTTGGAGGAGAGGAGCTTGTGGGAGGTGGTGGGCGGCGACGAGTCAGCTCCAGATCTGCAAGCAATAGGCATCACCATAGCACAAGTGGTGGTATCGATGACATCACAGAAGGGTGCAGCCGGTGCACGTTCATTTGCAGATACATCATTGGTGTACGAGGAGTGGAAGAAGAAGGATACGCAGGCGTACAGGTTGCTCGTCAACACCATCTCCAACCCGCATTTTGAGTATGTGAGTGATAAGGCTACTACAAAGGAGGGATGTGACATATTGTGCAAGAAGTATGAGAGCAAGGATCTTGCATTCCTCATGCTTTTGGACGAGAAGATGATGGCACTGAAAATGCAGGGTGGTGAAGGAATCGAGGCATACCTAGACAGGGAAAGGAGCTGGCAAAGCAGCTGAGAGCGGCCGACAATCCTATGGAAGAGATGCGCTTCATCCTCCTATTGCTGAGAGGACGCTACCAACCAGCAACAACACGATGTGAGAGACGCTGGAATGCTAGCCATCTCTCGACCTCGACTTCATCTGAACACACCTAGTGTAGGTGGAATTGTGTCGCAATGCAGTAAAGCGCAATGGTGGTGGCAGCAGTGAAGTAGCTTTTGTGGCCACGAGCTCGCGCAACCAGCAGCAGCAACAACCGTCTGGGCAGCAAAGAGGTAAGAAGAAACGCAAATATAACTACTGCCACAAGGAGGGATACTACAAAAAGGAGTGTTTCAAGCTCAAGAGGGACCAGAAGAAGCAGCAGTAGTAGCAAAAGCAAGATTCTCCATAGCAGCAGCAGTAGTAGTCACAACAACGTCAGCAACAACAAGAACAGCAGCTGCAGAGCCAGGCTGGAGTACGCAACTTTGGCAATATGAACGTGGCAAAGGAGGTGCTCAACCGCCTCTTCATGGCGAAGTCTGATACCTCACAGGTGGAGAAGGCAGATCTCTTATGGTACAAGGACTCAGGGTGTACGAAGAGCCGAACACACCAGAAGGAGTGGTTTACGCAGCGGCTCTCCATTCCCACCCGACCGATTGGTTTGGGTAATGATTGGGTGGTGTATGCTAAGGGGATTGGGATTGTGGAGATGTGGTTGGAGAACCCACATGGCATAGAAGTGGGAGTATTCCATGACGTGCTGTATGTACCTGATATTACATTCAACCTCTTCTCAGCGTCCTCTCTTACCAACACATGACTGCGAGTCGTCTTTGACGATGACTATGGCTACATCCTCGACAGNATGGTACAAGGACTCAGGGTGTACGAAGAGCCGAACACACCAGAAGGAGTGGTTTACGCAGCGGCTCTCCATTCCCACCCGACCGATTGGTTTGGGTAATGATTGGGTGGTGTATGCTAAGGGGATTGGGATTGTGGAGATGTGGTTGGAGAACCCACATGGCATAGAAGTGGGAGTATTCCATGACGTGCTGTATGTACCTGATATTACATTCAACCTCTTCTCAGCGTCCTCTCTTACCAACACATGACTGCGAGTCGTCTTTGACGATGACTATGGCTACATCCTCGACAGGGAAACAAGAGAGGAGCTGGCCAGGTTGGTGAAGGAAGGCCACATGTACCGCCTGTTGGGGGTAACCAAGATCCCGCCTGAGCAAAGTCTTGCAACAATGGTGCAAACAACATATTACAAAATCTGGCATGCGCGTTATGGCCACATTGGCATGCGCGCTTTGTAGCAACTTCAAATGGAGGAGATGGTGTGTGACTTGTCCACAATCTTCAACTTTGAGCAGCAGTTGTGCATCGGCTGTTTGGAGGAAAGCAGCATCGCAAGGCGTTCTCTGGAGCAGGGGTGTGTGCGAAGGAGGTACTGGAGGTTGTCCATACAGACTTGTATGGCCTGGTACAGACCTAGAGCTTTGGAGGCTCTAGGTACTTCCTAACATTTATTGATGATTTGAGCCGTTACACTACTGTGTACTTCCTTCTTTCCAAGGACCAGGGCTTTGACAGGCTCATGGAGTTTAAGGCAATGGTGAAGAACCAAACCAGCAAGAAGATCAAGGCACTGTGCAGCAACAGTGGTGGAGAATACCTGAGCAAGGAATTCCGGGGACTACCTCACAGCGGTTGGCATGAAGGAGCAGCATATTGCGCCATACTCGTTGTAGCAGAAGAGTACAGCTGAAAGTGCCAACCGCACCATTGTAGAGTCGGCGCGCTCCATGCTGCACGGGACTGGGCTGACCTACGACTTCTGCGCCGAAGCCGTGAGCACTGCTGTCTACATCAAGAACCGTAGTCCAACTAAGGTGCTGCAGTAGATGACGCCATACGAGGCATGGTTCGGCAAGAAGCCAAGCGTGGGTCATCTTCGCGCCTTTGGTAGCTTGGTATACATGCACGTGCCGAAGGAGATATGGCAGATTTGGGACGCGAAGAGCACGTAGATGCTGATGATTGGCTATGATGTGGCAAGTAAGACCTATCGCCTCTATGAGATGGATACACGCCACGTCATCATCTCCAGTTATGTCGTTTTCAATGAAAGCAACGTCATCGGCACCAACATCATTTGCAAAGAGGTAGCAGAACTAGCAGATGATAAAATAATGGGAGCAAAAACTCTCCTTGACCCCGTTGTCACACAAAACCCTGCTGTAGCTCCGCAGAAGAAGTAACCCGCGGAATGGGAACCAAGGAGGCAGAGGGTCCGCGCGCAGAATGCTGGCTCCCGCGGATGCGGTTGAGTGAGGGGTAGCGCGAATCCAGGGAGGGAACGGTCAGGGCACCGATGGAAGGGCCGCCGCAGGCTAACACTCGTCTGCGGCGGTTCTTCTCAATCGAAGAACTTGTGGCAAGGCGGGAAGCAGTGGAGGGAGAGCCGCGGTGCAAAGGGAACAAGGACAAGTCGCAGGAGTATCCGCGGCCACTGACAAAGCACAGGCAGGACAACGGAGGAACTGAGCAATCAGGGGAGAAAACATCCAATCAGCATGAGCGACCAAGCATCAATCACGGAGGAGTCCCGGGAGACGCACCGCGGAAGACAAAGATTCAAGGAAGAACACGAAGAACCACGTGCACGAGCCGCGGATGAAGAAAGTGATCAGCAGAAGATAGGCAGTGTGTGTGTGTGTGTAAATGGGACGAGACCCGCGGTGCGTAGCCGCACCGCGTGGAGTCCAAGTAAGAGGAAGTAGGATGGTGTGAGAGGGATGAAACTGAAAGCGTGTAGACACGCTGTGCGGAATCCCAAGTAGAAAAGGGCCCCACTAGCAATGGCACAAGTGCAACTCAGACTTGCTTGCCTTCGAATGTATTCCATGTACTCCGCAATCAGCTTTATCAAAGTCATTGGCCTACTCCCATTCCTGTGCTCCGCCCATTGCCCTCTGGCCCTCAGTTGCTCTCGGAGTCCGGTCCGCGGACTGTGGGAGTAAGTGCGTAAAGAACCAAAAGTCCGAGTGAGGTGGGCTGCCGGCGGTGTCCCTTGCTTGCACACGTCCGCGGAACGGGGTTCTGCGGAGAGGAGTCGGACGCCACGAGGTGGTGGACTCCCGTGTGGGAAGAAGTGGAACGCGGAGCATCACTCATCGGTGAGGTGCCTGCATAGAAGTATAGACCTGTGGTCTGCGGAATAGCTGATAATCGGGAGTTTGCCATTGTGGGTTGCCGAACTCTAGTAGGCCGCGGAGTGTCACTTCTCATTAAGGTGTATGCGCAGCAGTCCCAAACCCGTGGTCCGCGGAATAGCCTCTAGCCTGAAGGTGACAACTGTGTCCTGCTGCTCACTTGTGAACAAGTAGTAGTGTTGAACTGCAAGATCCGCGGAGAGCCGCGGAGAGTAGCCGTCCGCGGAAAAATTAGGGACGCGGCAAAATTGGGGGTATCAGTGTCATGGTGCGGTGAGCGTGGACAGATCTTTGCTCTTTGCCAGCAGAACTGCACGTGCCTTTCAGATCAGTCATTGATGTTGGCGGCCAGCTTCGTGCATTAGGACACCGGGCGACGGCAGCAGCAACCATCGGTGCGGTGCTTCCTACCACGACGGGCCGCGACCCACGCAGGGAGCAAGGACTCCTCGCCAGTACCGTCCCGAACGCCAATCAGTTCCTCACCAGGCCCCGATCCGCTTGTCCAGCACCGACGAGTGACCAAGTGGCTGGAGTAGCTGCATTGGCGCCGCATTATGGATGCGCTGGGCAAACACTTGGAGGTGGAGAGTGTCCACAGCTCCGACAGCCATGGATCGGTCCAGCACCAGCAGGGACAAGAGGGCCAGCAGAACGAGCCGCTTGGGGCGCAGTGGTTCTCCGCTGCACCACCTTCACTGGAGGTATCCTCTAGTGGTGGAGGACTCGAGGCCTATCGCGGACTGGTGTATCGGCGACGGGGCGGGCAGCAGCAGATTATAGGCGGAACGGAGTCGCAGCCCGTACACCTGCCCGTGCATCCGCAACCCCTACCGCTGAGCCCCGGGGATTCCGGGATCCCCGAGGCACCTGCACCAGACGAGCAGCAGATCTCAGCGTAGCCGCAGTAGGTGGGACTCCCCGCCCCTCCCCTTTTGATTCCACAGGATATGAACCAGCCGCATCAGCCGGAGGGAGCAATCCTGGGGATCCCGGCCGCAGAACCTCCTATGCACAGCCTGCAGCAGCAGCAGATGGCCACATCAGAGCAGCCTACGGGGAACATGCGGATGGGGATGCCCGCACTAGTACCAAGAGCCGCACAGTCACCAGTGAGCCACTTCCCCGTGAGTCAGACCCCTCTGACTATGGGAACGGTGGCCACAAGGGCAGCCGCATAACTCCACGTGGTCGGAGTGGCCCAGCCACCGAGATATCCGCGGAAGCAGCACATGGGAGGTGGGCAGGCAAGCACGGCGCAACAGCTCCCCGCGTCACAGCCAAACCCGGTCACCCTGCCAACCGGGGCACCCCCGCAGCCGCCCACGCCAAGTACACCACCATAGCAGCAGATGATGATGAGCACCATGCAGGCGGCGGCCATGTCGCATCCGCCTGCGGCGGGACTGCAGTAGCCAGCGCATCTGCCACCGCAGCTCACCATGCAAGTGGGGGTGATGGCAGGGCCCTCCGTAGTCACGCAGCCACCACAGCAGATGTCTCTGCCCGGAGGAAGAGCCAACCACCAGGGGAACACGGTCCAGCCTCTACTGACCGGGACCCAACCTACGAGTCATCAGCGGCAGATGACCAGAGGCGGAACACAGCTGACGTTTATGACGCAACCCCCTGCGGCCACGCCAGCCCTGTGGACGACCCAGACACAGCAACAGATGGGTCCAATGCCGGTGGGAATGGTACCGCAGACGCTCGTACCCAACATAATCCCGTAGCCACCCATGCCCACCTACCAGCAGCTCTACCACCAGCAGCCGGTTGGAACAATGCCAGTTGGGGCACTTCCCTAGGCCTCGCTGTCAATACCACAACAAACTGCACAGAGCCATTTGTACTTGCCCCCACAGCAGCTGCAAGGGAATCCGCACCCGACTACCAGCCCTGGAGCGGCAGTTCCTCTCCATACCGCGGCTACGGTCCCACCGGCCCAGATGTACTGGGTACCGCAGACAGCGGCACCACCGGCACAGGGAACCCAGGTTTGGCCGCCTGGGACAGCATTCTTCTCCACACCCTACACCGCCTCCACAACCACTCCCTCTTCCTGGTACATACCTCTCCCTCCCACGCAAGCAAATCTTCCCATGCCCGCGGGGCAGCTCCAGATGCTGGTCCTTACGAGTGGATACTCCGCAGCCCCACCTGCAGTCCTTCTCCCGCCACATGCTGCGACTGCGTTGACAACTAACCACAGCACCATCCCGCAGCTGCAATACATCCGTTTCGAGCCCGCCAACATTCCCCGGCTGGACTCCTTCAAAGGTGCCCCAGAGGAAGACCCCTGGGTCTGGCTCAAACAAATCACCCTCTATGCTAGCATCGGCCGGATTCTGCCTGACCTCTGTCTCGCCACCGCGGAACTCCACCTTCAGGGAGCGGCAGCGGACTGGTACAACGCACGAGCACCTTTTCCATCTTTCGAGGATTTTGGCAATGCCCTAATAGAGCGCTTCAAACAACTGACAAAAGAAGAGGCGCTGCGGAAGATTGAGAAGGAGGTCATGGGCAAGGACGAGGACATTCGCAGATTCTTGGACCAGTTCCTGACCTGGGCCTCAGTGGCCAAGAATCCGTAGGGGGAAGGCCTGCCACTGTGGGTTCTGTTGCAGAACCTCATCCGCGCACTTCCGGATGAGATCAGCAGTCTCATGATCGCTGACCGCTACCCATCCTTGCAAGATGCGGTGCGGGACGCTATGGCTATCTTCACCAGACAACGGTCGACACGACAATACCAGGGCGCCAATACCCACACACCTTCATCTTCACCTGCTCCACCTCCGTAGCAGCAGAAGCCGAAAGCCTGTTACACGTGCCAGAGCCTGGAACACATCGCTCGGGACTGCCCTCGCAAGCGACAAGCGGCTCCGCGCCCTGAGCCAGTTTCCCAGATCCTATGGTCCAGCAGTGGCAGCAGTACTATAAGCAGGCGTGGCCGGGCCAACAGCAGCAGCATCAGCCACAGCAACAGCAGCAGCTACAACCACCACATCTGCCCCCCACTGGACAGGCACTGGCGACTCAGGGAACGGGTCCGGATATCTTGCCAAATTCGCCGCAAAACCCCACGACCGGCGTTCGCAATGTGAAGCTGGGATTGCCCATGGCAGAGGACGAGACTACCGAGGAGGCACCAACGCGTGAGGAGACGGAGCTCATCATACGCGCCCGTCGAATCAAACTCCGCGGATGGGATCTACAGGAGGCTGCACAGTTACAAGATGACCTGCGGCGACGAGCGGAAGCTGCCGAGGCCCGGCTACAGGAGGCCATAACGGCCCGCTCCATGCGACCCCCAGAGAAACGCCGCCAACCAGATCCCGAGCGTGCGGTGCTTCCAGCTGTTGCACACAACTCGCCTACGTCTCAGCCTACTCCCACCATTGCAGCTGACTCCGCTGACCCAGTCCACAAACTTTTCACCACTCCCATTGCCTCTGTGAACTTCTTTGACTTCCTCCGCCTTCATCCCGAGTTGGCTCCGCGGCTTAGAGAGGAATTCACCAAAGCCAATCACCGCCTCCAGACCGTGGGCATCTCCCTTGCCTGCACCGCTCCGCCCCACGGCACCCAGAGCACCCGACGCGTTGTGGCAGAGGTACCACCCGCATTAACTACAGAAGAATGGGGCTGGGCACCCCAACCCCTGGAACCACCCCGCGGCGACGACCGCCACTACGAAGTGGCCTGTTGTGTGGTCTGGATCTGTGGCCGCAAGTTCCTGGCCATCATTAACAAAGGGGCGACCCACACTATTGTGGCCCTCCGCGTCCTCTGCCTCGTTGGATGGACAGACCGCGTCATCCCAACGCGGCGGCTGTTTAGTAACTCCGCGAGAGGGCTAGATTACGGGGATGGCGAAGTGCGGGGCTTGCCCTTGCAGGTGGGTACTCTGCATGAACCGATGGATGTCCAAGTGACCCAGGCGCGGACCTATGACGTTCTCCTGGGCATGGACTATCTCCTTCCGCAACACGGCAACCTTTTGTTTTCCCCAGGCGTCATGCAGCTCACATCCGCCACGGGCACAAAAGAGTACGCCCTCATCACCGTGGGCGATCGTGTCACGGTGCCGGTGGCTGATGCCCCAACCTTCTCCCTCTCTGATGCGGCACAAGAAGATGCCATTGCACGTTCCCTGAGTAACCTGGCAATGGCAGATGATGTTCTGGATGCGGAACAGGTTCATATCAAAGAGTGGCGTGAACTTTCCGCGGATCACGCGGAAGCAGGGGTGCATGCCAACCTTCTGGGGTTATGACAGCAAGGCGAGCACGCATTCGGCCCAGGCCTTCCCTTGGACGATGACGACGACTTCTATCCCATCCGTGAGCAGCTGCCACCTCCACCACCGCGATGGGACCACATCCTTCACCCTCGTCTCTCACCATCCCAGAAGCAAGACTTCCGGGACTTGCTGGACTCCTTCGCCGACATCTTTGCTGGGTCCGCGACGGACCTTGGAGCAGTCAACGCCTCTCATGTCATCAACACCGGCTCAGCTACCGCGGTTAAACAGAAGGTCCATCGAATCCTCCCGGATCAAGAACAGATCATCAATGACGGTCTCGCGGAGTTGAAGGCGCAAGGCATGATCGTGCCCATCGTCAGCCCTTCGCGTGCCAACTTGGTCATCGTCGGAAAACCGGACGGCTCCAAACGCTTCTGTGTGGACTTCCGCGACCTCAACCGTGTCACCGAGGAAGATGCCTACCCCATGCCGCTGATCGTCGACATACAGGAGCGTCAACAGGGGTGCGGATGGTTCGCAAAGCTCGACGTCAAGGCAGCCTTCCACGCCGTCCCCATGCACCCGGACTCCATCGCCAAAACGGCCTTTGTCACCCCTGAAGGCCTCTACGCTTTCACCCGCATGCCCTTTGGTCTCCGGAATGCCAGCGCCACGTTTCAGCGCATCATGGATTCCACCCTCCGCGGTATTCCCAAAGAGCTGCTACATCGACGACATCATGGTTGCCGCTCACAGCTTCGAGGACCTCTTCTCCTCCCTCTCCGCCATCTTCGCTGCATTCCGCGCTGCAAAACTTAAACTCAAGGCCGCCAAGTGTTCCATTGGCGTCGCGGAGATGGAGTTCTTGGGCTTTGTCATGAGTGCCGACGGCATAAAAAACGACCCCGCAAAGATCGCCGCCGTCCAGGAATGGCGCCAACCCACTACTGCGGGACAGGTTAAGATCTTCCTGGGCTTTGTCTCCTTCTATTGCAAGTTCGTCCGCGACCACGCACGTATCATCCGCCCGCTGCAGCAGTTAACCCATCAGGACATCCCATTTGAGTGGACTCCGGAGTGTGCAGCTGCTTGGGCAGAAATCAAGCATCGCTTGGTCACTACGCCCATGCTGGGGTTCCCTAACTTCAACCTCCCCTTCGCCATCACAACTGACTCGTCGCGGGAAGGCCTTGGGGCGGTCCTGTCACAGTCGATCGAGGAACCGATCCAGCGGGTGATCGCATATGCCAGCCACTCCCTCACTGACGGTGAGCGGAACTACCCACCGGTGGAGGGCGAATGCTTGGCTGTGTTGTGGGCTCTCCAACACTTCCGCGACTACATCAAGAACGGCAAGCCTTTCACGGTCCTAACGGATCATCAGGCGCTACAGTGGCTGCTCACGACGCAGAATCATGAGGGCATCTTGGCCAAGTGGGCTCTCCTCTTGCAGGGCTACAATATGAAAATCAAGTATCAGCCCGCGCTCGCCAACCGCAACGCGGAAGCTCTCAGCCGCCTCCCACGCGAGGATTGGCCGCACCCCACGAACCTGCAAAATAACCTCCAGGAGTCTCCTCACGCAGCTGCCTTCCCCCCCGCAGATGCTGAGCCCCAGTGGGAGGGCGTCGCTCGTGAATTCACGGAGAAGGAATCCGCGGTCGCGTACCAACTCCTGTCCGAGCTGGAGCCTGCCGAGTGCTCGGGCGCCGCGGATACCCTCCCTGCTCTCCCTGCCATTGGTCTTCAGTTAGCCCGCCGTTTCAATCCTACCATCCGCAGTTGGACATTGGAGGATGTAGCAGCACACATTCCTCCCCGCTCTTCTCGACCACCATCCCGACGGACTCCCACGACTGTGCCGGCTGCCATCGCTTCCCCTACGATGTCCCCTCCACCCTCTGCCTCCCCTCTTCTCGACACGTGTCACTCCCTCTCCCTGGTCGACTTCCTCCTTCATTCTCCCGCGTCTGCGAAACGACTCCAGGTACTCTTTTCCTCCTACAATTCCTCTCTCTCCCTCATCGGCATCCGCCTCTCTTGCACCCTCACCCGTGATACAGGTTTCTGCATGGTGGCCCATGCAATCATCACAGCACACTCCCGCGTCCGCGAGGATGCCTGCCGTGCGCCATGCACATGGACCCTTGCCCCGTTGGTCCCCGGTCCACCAATACCGGACGAGGTCCACGTGGCATGGTGCTATGTCTGGGTATGTGGCCGCAAGTTCGTGGCCATCGTGGACACTGGCGCCACCCATACTACCATCGCGCTGCGGATGGCCCGCACCCTGCGTCTCGACCATCTCATCGTACCTACTCGGCTCCGCTTCTCCATCTCAACCGGAGCCATCGATGCACCCATCGGACAGATCGAGGCCCTACCCATCCAGGTCGCCAATGTGCATGCACCGCACACCGTGCAGGTATGTGACGTCCGTACAAATGACATGCTCCTAGCGGCAGACTGGCTCGCGTCGCGCCAGGCGGATATATTGCTCGGAGCCGGTATTCTCAGTCTCATTTCTGTTGCCGGCATTCGATCGTTCACCCCGCTCTTCACTTCGACTCGACCACTCTCCGTAGTTTCTCCTACGGTTCTCACGCCACCCGCCCCTGGCACTCAGTTCATCCGCCGTGTCACCCGCAATTCCAGTGCCACCCGCGGCACAGCATCCGCAATGGCTCGCCCTTCCGGCGCGGGGTCCGCGCCTTCAAATGGGGGGGGTGTGCGTGCCACGAGAAGGACCTTCTGTTGGAAAGGGAGCCATCCGGCTCAATTTCAGGTTCACAGGAGCAAGTTCCAGGAAAGTACCAGATGCCTCCTCCGATCGCCAATCCGACTTCACCATTGGAAAGATCATGTGGCAAAATGTCTACGGTCCAAGTTTGAGGCCGATCCAACGGTCGGATTGGGAGATATGAATTTTCAAAGTTTCGGGGGTCATGGACCGTCGATGTGTGGGTGGGCATGGGTGATGGCTCCATGCCTTAGCCTGAGAAAAGAAAAAGGCAAGAGGTCCAGGGTCAAGACCTGATGGGAGAAATATCCAAAAAGGTCCTTGGTCTTAGGATTGCCTTGTCAGAGTGTGCTGACTAGGATAAAGGTACCTCTCCTTACTTTTTAGGTGAGGTGAGATCCTTGTGTGCTAGCCATGGACACATGGCGATTCTCCATGGGTTTGTGGATTATGTGACCACTAGGAGTGTGCCATGAGAGCATTCTCTAGCTCTCTAGGTCGTGTGTGAGTGGTCAGCCTGATTGCTAGGCTGATTTCCTCCCTTGTGTGAGATTATGGA